>APFE031665049.1:43811-167772 GCA_000404065.3 Pinus taeda
AAATACAGAGATGCGATAACCATAAATAAAGAGATGCAGCGGAAATAATGCTTCATTTCATTAATGGAAAATACCGAAATATGCTTACAACCAGAATTGGAAAATAAACCAGCTAGGACGATGGTAGCTTATCTCTGAGAAGAGATGTGCGGCTACATGTCTCTGAACTGTTCCGAACTTGTGTTACAATGAGGCTCGAAGGCCTATTGTTGAGAAACAATCGAAAACCCTTCACATTCCAAAACCTACCCTTAGAAGATGAAACGCCAAATTGTGGGCCCCGTTTTGGGTAAATTGGTACATCAATTTCCCGGGGTCGTAACTTTGGCATACGATCTCCGTTTGACGCGTATGATAGCTCGTTAGAAAGATCTATCCGAGAACTACCACTTGGGGAAGGGAAACATCGGTCCATGGACCCATGTTGCCCCCAGATTTCCCAAAAAACGTCGTTTAGGGCCTCAAAACGGCTCCGGAAGTTCAGGACCCGAAAAACTGCTAAAAATAGTAAACTGTGCTACAATTTAGGAAACTGAAAATGCTGAAAGAGACAATTGTGGGGGTCCAAATGGGATAGGTGGGTGGCCACCAACATCCACCTGGATCAGCATCGATTCTCATCTAGTTGAGCTAAGTACAAAAATTGTTTCTCCTTTTCGGAAGTGGTTGGGAGTAGTTCTATGGCTAATTGCAATGATGGGATTTCGCATTCAATGGGTAACACTACTTCCAAACCGTAGAACAGTTGAAACGGAGTGAAACCAGTTGATTTTTTCACTGAGGTTCGATATGCCCAAAGTGTTAGAAATAACATGTTATGCCAATTCAACCTATGAATACCAATGATTCGTTGGATCATAGTGACTAAAACTTTATTGATAGCTTAAACCAGGGCATTAACTTGTGGGTAATATGGAGTAGAACTATCATGACGCAGGCCAAGTTGATCTGTTAGTTCAATCATCATGATGTTTCGAAAACGACTTCAAAGATTAGTAATAATAGCTTGAGGAACACTGAATCTAGCAATTATATGATTCAATACGAAAGTTGCAGTAGTTTTGCCATCTGCCGAAAAAGTAGGCATCGCCTTGGCCCACTTAGTAAAATAATCTACCACTAGGATGATATACACATGCCCCCTGGCCGAGTGAGGGTTACATGTAATAAAGTTAATACCCCATTTTGTGAAAGGACCGACAACAATTATAGGGTGGAGAGGAGCGGGTGGAGCATGCATCTTATGATCAAAAATTTGACAATTGTGGCAATTCTGGACTGCATAGATACAATCTTTGAATAAGGATGGCTAGAAATAACCAACACACAGTATCTTTTTGGCTATGGCGTACCCAAACATATGACCTTCACATTCTCTAGAGTGACAGCCATTGAAAATATTTTCAGCTTCTTCATGAGTTAGACAACTACAAAAAATAGAATCTGCCCCACGATGATAGAGCGTATCACCAATAATATTGTATTGTTGGGATTGGAAACGTATTTTCCGTCGCTGAGACCGTGAGATTTCAGGCCAAAAATATTTGGTTTGGAGATAAACAATAATATCTCCACACGATGGATCAAGAGTACTAATAAGAAACAAGGATTCATCTGCAATGGGCTTTTCTACCATAGTTTCAGTATTAGTACGCGGGAAATCACACATCAATTCCGCAAAAGCCAAATATTTCTTTGCCTTGGATTTTTCAAATTCCAAGTCAAATTCCTATAGGATAACTATCCATTTTGAATACTTGGCCCCTAGAAATTGTTTGGTTAAGATATACATCATAGGGTTGTAGTCAGAAATTACTGTGGTTTTGCGTAATAAGACGTAGTGACGAAATCTTTGGACAGATTGAATAGCTGCCAATGCCAATTTATCCACATGTGAATATTTAAGCTCAATCGGATTTAGAGTTTGACTAAGGTAGTAAATCACATGTTCATTGTTGAATTCATTTTCCTGAACTAAAACCATCCCGATGGTGGAATGAGAAGTGACGAGGTACAAAAATTAATCCTGGTTGTAATTGGAAGGATGCAATAACGGTGCATGGGTCAACGCATGTTTAAGTGCATCAAAATATTTGTCAGCTATTTCATCCCAAAATAATTGAGTATTATGTTTCAACAACTTGGTAAAACCTTTCGTTATGTCGGTGTAGTTAGGAATGAAACGTTGTAAAAAGTTTGCTTTCCCTTCCAAACTTTGGAGTTGGCAAAGAGTCGAAGGAGGAGGTAATTTGACGATAGTTTCAACCTTCGAGGGATCAACACGAATGCCAGCTTTTGAAACGACAAATCCTAGTGAACAACCATTTCTACATAGAATACATATTTGTGTGGATTCAGCCTAATTCAATAATGCCTACATCTCATAAAGATAACTCGTAAATGAGTGAGATGATCATCTCTATGTAATGAATGGGCAGGTAAATCATTGAGATAAGGCTGCACAATGTGCTTGATGTCATGAAATGCGTAAGACATAGCCCTTCAAAAAGTTGCTCCAGCGTTCTTCAATCCAAAAGGTAATTTGCAATAAGCAAATGTCCCCCATGGACAAATGAAATCCGTTTTGGGTTGTTCAACAGGGAGTATGTTGATTTGATTATAACCGGAAAAGCCATCCATAAAGGAGAACATTTCACTGCTGGCACAATCATCAATAATTTGATCGATATAGGGGATTGGATAATTGTTTTTAGGACAAGCTCGATTAATATCCCTATAATCGATACATATTCTTATCGTTCCTTGCTTTTTATTAACAGGAACAATATTTGATACCCACTCTGTTAAAGGAATTGGATAAATGAAACCTGCATGAAGTAATTTCTCAATTTCAGCTTTAATAGCAGTGGCTTTTCTCGGATGTATCTGACGCAAATGTTGCCGGACAGGTTTAGCATCCGGCTAAGTTTTAATTTCATAGACAACAATTGATGGATTGATTCTTGGCATTTCTTCATATGACCAAGCAAACACGTTACAGAATTCTTGAAATAGGTCTTTTTAAGTTTGGATTTCATTGTTCGTACAGGAAGCACCTATATGAATCTTTTCAATAATTCTAGATTTAACTAAAATGTCAATAGGAACCGTTCGAGAGATATTTCCCAAATTTAACTCAGAATCAGGATGTTGCAATCAATTTTGTGATTCTTTGACATAGTCAGTAGTGAAAATAGATGAAAAATCATTTTCAAAGTGATCAAGCTCAGGTAAGAATGAAGATCGATGATGAAGATCTTCCCATGGTAAATCATCAACAGACAAAAGTTCATGAATCTTCTCATCAATATGAATAGGATCAGAAAATGTTGTTAAAGCTGAGATTGATATCGAAAGTGATTCCCCATAGACCACATTCATTGGATCAGTTTCAGTTGAACAATAGTCAGAAAACAATTGTACAACCTAATATGCAATTTCAAACGGACTCAAAGGCATCACGCCATTAAATGAATCCACCTCAAAATCAGAAGGTATGATCCAAGGATCATCAAAATCAATAGTGTTCAATGAAATCATATGAATAGTTGCAATAGAAGGCGATAAGTTAGGAGGAGAGAAGGAAAAAGTTCCTAGTAAACCAAAATCTTTAATCAAACCTACCCCAACATCCTTGTAAGGGATAGTTGTTTTATCGACATGCTGAATACTATCTGAAGAGGCTAGGTTGGATGAAAAATAAGTCAAATGGTCTATCATAATGATCTTTCCATTATGAGGAAACTTGATAAGCCAAAATACCGATGAAAAAATAGCAGTCATAGTGTAAGACCAACTACAACCTAGGAGAAGGTTGTAATTTAGAGGGGCATCAACCACTTCCACATCTAGATTTACAATTTTTCCTTCGACCACTATTGGTAAATCCTGCAAAATGCCAAAAGGATGGAACACTCAGCCATCCAAAGCCTTTAGAATTGTCGGAGACTGATTGAGTGTGGGAGAACCAAGTGATCTCCAACACTGGATTGACATAATGCACGTAGAAGCTCCCTCATCAACCACAGTCTAAAAGCAAGGTATGTTTTTTTACTAACACTGGAATCTGCAAATCCATTTGATGAGGTAAGCGGGGTGTACCATTCTCTAAATCGAAGATTATTAGGTTTGAATCCTGAATATCAACAGCTCCTATAGCAGACAATAGTAATTTATGTTGTGTTGAGCATGATTGCAACACCTCGAAAGCTGACATTGCTGAAGGGGAAATAGCTAAGTCTTCAACAATGTTATAATTCTGAACAGCTCTCACATGTTGATTGAAAGCTGATTTCCGAAGTATACCTTTAACAGGCGGTTTTATTACTAAGTCAAGGTTAGGTTTATCGATCTGTAGCAGATCAGAACCAGGAGGAGTTGTAGTTGATGGGTTTGAATTAGAAGATTCTGCTTCTTTACCACCAACAAGATTTTTACTACCATAATATTGCGATCGTGTCACAATCCTAACATGAGACATCATCATAATGGATTTTTCTGAGGCATTTTAGGAAGAACCGATCATTTTACTATCTTGATTAGGAAAAGGATATTTCAAGGCAGCAAGCGTTTGAGAACCTTTGACGATTTTTGAAACCTCTACTCGAAGTGGGTAGTCTTTGGTAAAATGATCCTTGTCACAAATGAGACAAGGATAGTGAGGTTTACGTTTCTCGTCAGTAGATTCATTTTTATCTATTTTCTCTTTTGAGTTTTGTTTGTTTTTCTTCTTCCCTTTCTTTTTACAACCAGATTTTGATTTGGCCGTAGATGATTCTACAACAGGAATTTCAGCAGAAGAGTCTCCTGTCGGGGAATCTGGTAAAGTTATAATAGGAGAAGAATTCTTTGAAGATTTCTTCTTGCTTTTAATACTAACTGAACCAATCATACCATCAACGGCATGAGACCCTAAAGGAGATGTAGTTATTTGACCGTGTTTCGGAAGATCGGGGATTTTTTCATGTAAAGTACTTGACTGCGTATAGACGAGGTCAAGGTACTGAGCCTGAGCAATGACTCACTCTTCAATAACAACTCCCACCTTAGCTACATCTTCAGTGATTTTAGGTAATAATGATTTTATGAACCATTCCGCTAAAATTTGATTCGGAATAAGAACTTTCACTAAACGCCTTCTACGTCGCCATTCATGAATATGTTCAGAAATATATGTGGACGTGGATTGTTTTAGTGAAGTTAACAATTCCATGCCATTCTCGTATCTAACAGGAAACTGAAAATGAGTTAAGAAAGAAGTGGCTAACTAACTAAAATTATAAAAAGAGCCTCGTGGTAACTCAATGTACCATTTTGCAGTGAGACCAATTAGAGTTCGTTGAAAAAGACGTAAGCGAATTGAATCATCAATGATGGAATTAGATGTACACCAGAGGTGATAAGTCATCACATGATTTGACGGATCCTCTCCTGACTTACCCTCAAACTTCGGGATATCATTGGGCAACTTATTAAGCATTGGCGACCAATACGGAAGATAGTAAATCAGATCGTTCATAAGGAGTGACAAATTTGGTAAATCCAAAGTTGCAATAAATGGTAACTAATGGTTAGGGTCGTGAAAACCTTGGGTAACAAGACTAGCCCCAAGAGGAGGATATCCATGATAACCTGGAATTATATTTGCATTAGGAATATTATAACCTCCTGGGAAACCAGGATTAACTGGACCAAACTGGAGTTGTTGAGGCTGCGGATAAGTATAGCCAGGGTACAGTTGATACTGATAAACTGGATTTTGTATAGTAGGACTGAATTATTATTGCCCGTGGTACAGTTGATAAGTGAATTGTGGTTGACTTGTAACAACCATACTTGGACTAGCTTGTCCTGCAGGCATCTAGACCGAAGTCTGAACTGTAGGTCCTAACTGTGGTAAAGAGGCTTGAGGAGTTTGCACTAATGCAGAAACAGTAGAAACCAGAGCTACTGATACTCCAAAAGAATGTGTGGTAGGTTGAAAAGAAGCTGCAGTAGTTGCAGCAGCAATTTGAGGTGGAGTTCGAGGTGAACTAGGCCCGGGCCGCTGAACTTAACCAGGTGTAGAGGTTTGAACAGCAGGCTGGATAGGTTGCTGGGTTAGACTAGAAACCAAAGGTTGTCTAGGTTGACTTGATAACTGCACATTAGATTGCATAGTATGTTGAGTTTGAGATGGATCCCACACCGTATTCATTCCATGGTATGGATCCATAAAAGGTTGTGCATATGGAGGACCAGAACCGGGTTGAATGTAGGGCTAATAATTAAGTGGCACATTTCCAGCTCCTTGTACAAATGGTTGACCAGAAGGTGGTTGGAAACCTTGGGTTGGGTATTGACCTTGAGATTGATAACCCTGAGGCATGTACTGAAACTGGGGTTGACCTTGAGGTATGTATTGAAACTAGGGTTGACCTTGAGGTATGTATTGAGTCTAGGGTTGACCTTGAGGTATGTACTGTCCCGAAGGTATGTACTATCATTAAGGTTGGCCCCCAAGAAGCAACTAACTACCTTGAGGTTTCCCCCCAGGGGGTAATTGACTACCTTGAGGTTTCCCCCCCAGCGGTAACTAACTACCTTGAGGTTGCCCTCCAAGCATTAACTGAATACCTTGGGGCTACCCCCCGGGGGGTAATTGACTACCTTGGGGTTTCCCCCCAGGCAGTAATTGACTACCTTGAGGTCATGAATTTGGAATACTACCAGACATCATAAGGATTTCTTCTATGCTCAACAGTTGAGTTCCATTATTACCAGTTGACATCTCATGTCTGATTGGTTGAGGAGATGCTCTTGAAAAAGTACCAGTGAGTGACTGGTACCCCGAAGGAACATAAGGACCACCATATAAAAATGTTTCTGGTGTTTGGGAAAACATAAATGACTGTCTCGAGATATTCAACATAGGATAATAACCTTTGGGTGTTGGATGAAAAGGAATTTGAGGTGGTGAAAAAATAAGGCTCGGGTTTTCTAAAAAATTTATTAATGATACATACCAAGCGTCACTCCTAAAAGGGTTGTAGAAAATTGATTCACACTCCCTAAGTTCTAAAGTTGGTTGATTTTCAGGAAGAATTACGTCTTCGTCTAGACTAACAAGTTATTCAATAGAAATGAGGCCAGAAGGAATATTTTGGGTAATGATATTTCCTACTCTAGGTGAACCATGACCACTAGAAGTTGGAAAAGCATATCCTGAAGATGGAGTAGCAGCAGGTTCAGTTTCAGGCTTAGAAATTTTAGGTTCTTTAGCTAATTGACAAGTACGAGAAATACTACTAGTAACTTCGGAAAGTGAAATTGGCTCAAAAATATATTCTATTGTTTGTACTTGATAATCAGGATGAACAATTAAAGATGACTCTCCAAATTCTGGTGACCCAACTCTACTATCACTAGGTCATACAAGAGCTCATAGCCCTTCAAGCTGGCTTGGTGTATACTCAGGAGGTTGCCCCCGAAGTCTACGAGATTGTCAGGGTAATTCAACCATGATTAAATATTTAATTACTCACACACAAACAAAGAAAATTTCAATAAAACCACCTAAAGCCTCTAAAGAAACAAACAATTGAATCAAGTGCCTAAAAAACTGAGTTCAAACCACACACAAACTGTAACTTCCCATACTAAAAACACTAGTTGGTGATGAAATCCAACGTCGTAGAATTTTAATACAGAAAGGGCGGTTGGAATATTTACCCCGCCAACCTGCTTAATGAAACAGACTAGCACAAGTTTCTTCGCAAAACCATCTCGAGTGAAGAGAACCCCCCATAGAGTCCAAGTGAGTCTAATCGACATTTGCTCCAGGTACAGTGAGACCCATCCTTCACTGTCACCTTAGGAAATAATCTTAAGTTTATGGACACTAAGATTACCAACCACAACAAATACAACTGGGGGAATAGTCTACGATCCGATCTACACGCAAGGGAAGAGTAACAAAGCTCAATCCCCTTAAAGGCTCCTCGACATGATCAATCTAAGGTTTACCAACAAGTGACCCCAATCTCCTCGACAATGGTTAATCCGAGGTTTACCATTTATAAAACGTGCAAATCTTCTTTCCTTCCCAAAGAAACAAACTTGATTGTCTCAAAGGTTCAGACATGATCTCGTGATTGACTCCTTTAAGATAAGCTTCCCAGAATGTATCAATTACATTTGGATTTATTTCCTACTGCAAGATATAGCTACTTGTTTGTTTTAACTATCTTGGAGAGTTAATTACTCCCTACTCCAAGATACTAGCCTAAGCTATATTGGTGATAAGAGCCCTAGAAATAAAAAATATTACTAGATCAATTTTTAGTTAAGCGTTGCTTTATGGGTTGTTTCTTTAAGTCAATATGTATGGAAATGAGACTTTGATGGTGTGAAGACTCGACTTCAAAAACACTAAAAAAATCACCTAAAATGATAAACAATTCATTTTTTCTTTCAATGAATTTCTAGCTAAAAGAAAGAGTTCGAGAATGTAATTCTTTGAGAAACAAATCTTTCTTTCAACATGTAAATGGGAAGAAAATCTTTTTGTCCTTTTCAATAAGAACTCAAAACAAGACTACTAATTATGCTCACAATAAATCCCTTTCCTTTTTCAAAACTCGAAACTACAAAAAACAATTTCTTCAAAAGAGAACTACAATTTCTAGAAAACACTCAAAACTACAAAACTAATCTTGAGATCTAAAGACTTCTAAAAACCTAATTGAATAAAAGCTTCAATTATCTTTAGGACATTTTGCTTAGTTGTTCAGTAAACTAAGGATTCATTCGTTCAAAATAACAAATCAATCAAAAAACATCTAGATATGTTTTCTTTTATAAAAATGAAATTCAAAACCTATAACCAAGTTCGTTCAAATATTTGCAAAGAGAAAACTAAATCTACTTCTCACAAAGGACAGAGTCCCAACCCAGTCAGACTCATCAAGAAGACAAAAAGACACCAGGGTAATCTAAGGTTTCTCAGGCTTCTGATCTTTGACTCACTATAGAGACCAAGTGAAAATCACTCCAGGCAGGCAAAACTTCTAGAAAATCATCTAAAACAAAAATACCATTGGAACTCACTCACAAGAGATTTTTGACAGAACACATGTAGATCTGGGTAGACACTAAAAGTCGTAAATGAAACCTAAACTTAACTAGAAGAACAAATTTTAGGTGTTTTTTTTTTTTTTTTTTTTTTTTTTTTTTTAGGGTCCGCAGGCTTCTAGAAGAACCAAATGTGGTACCGCTCTGCGTACTAAAGGGTCAGTGCAGAGATGCCCACACTGTCTGTAAAGGGAAAGTGTGGTCCCTTGAAAACTCCAAAAAAAAATAAAAAAAATCCAGATTCTAAAAACTACCCAATCCAACACACATCAAGCAAAAACCAGAAACGAGAACAAGTTTCTCAAGTCAAAGACAAAGGAAAACCGAAAACCAAATTCAAGTCCCCAACGGAGTCGCTAATTTGTTGGCCGGATATCTTGTGGACAAGGCTGATCTCCCTAGTATCAGAAGATAGTCTAGTAACAAGAAGACAAAAAAATCTATCTTTCTCTAAACATATATGATTCATAAATAAAAACTATAGAGGTGTTAAGACCCTACCTTAAGTCCAACTCTAGTTTGTAGCAGCCATCCTTCAACCATCTGAAAGAGTTTTCTTTTGAGAACCTGCAATCACAGATAAGCAAACATCAAATAGCACCTGCATAGCTAATGTCATAAATCATTTCCATTATGGTGATCAAGGAATCCATAAAAAAAACCATAAAACAACAACTTATTGAGAAAAAGAAACTTATTTGTATTAACTTTGAAGTAAAAGAACCTTACAACCTTTTCAGCCTTGACGTTGAACAAGCTCTTCCCAAGATTTGAAACAAGATTTTCCTTTACTTTGATAAGCCTTGCACTCTTCCAAATGAGATCTTAGAGGTATGTAATCTCTACTCATAAAAACTCAAGTAAGAATACTAAGTTCCAGCAGCATTTCACCTCAAAACTATTCAGCTTTCAGCCTCTCAAGTAACCAGCCCAATGCTTCATTTTATAGTTCAGAGGAAGGAGGTTACCGGTCCACCTATGAAGGGATAGAGTCCTCCTTCAAAGGGATAAGCTCTTCACATCAAGGGGTTAGATCCTTAAGGTATGGGATGCATGAACCTTAAGGGAGCGAACTTGCCACCAGAAGATTCCTTCCAGAAGCTTCTAAAAATGACTCAAAGTGAGTTTTAATACTTGCGTTTTTTTTAACTTTTATAGGGGTCTACACCCATAACATAGAGATAGAGCGGTCAGGTGCGTAGGAGCCATGACCATTAGGTGCAGGACCGCAGGTAACGCAAAGAAAAAGTGCGGAACCAGAGCTTTAGAGACTTTTGAGGGCTTTCTCTTATTTTCAAGGCTTGATATGAGGAACTAAGGCTTAAGACTTGCAAAGGAGGAAAGTATGAGTGGTAATGGACTCACACAGATTGCAGAATGTCAAGGTGACAATTTTTTGTGCGACAGAGCCCCAAAATGAAAACATGTTGCCAGTACATCAAGCAGACCACTGAAACAGAGAAAATCTGTTAGGTTGGCAAGGATCAGAGGGATGGTGGGAAATTTCCAGGAAGATAGTAGTCAGTCTGTGGAGATACACGATTCAGGAGACGAACAACCCCCACAATTGGAAGGTGGGGAGAATGAAAAAGAATTGGAGGAAAATGATGAAGGAGAACTGGAGGAGAAGACTAAGCAATCTGATCAAGAAGAAGAGGAAGTATAGCAACGTAGTGAAAGTCCACTACAAAACCTGCTGCACGAATATGAATTGGCCCAGATTCTAGCCAATATGGGTGAATATATCCAACCTCACAGCGCACTTAACCCCCGCACTGAAGAAGGACCGCAGGAGCACTCTACTCATGATAAAAGTGCATCCGAGGAACTGTGTGATGAGGAAGAAGGACTGCAGGAACACTTTGTTCATGATAAAGTGCATCCGAAGGACTGTGTGACGAAGAGGAAGGAGAAGAGGATCACTCTGCTCATGATGAGAGTGTATCTGGAGAGAAGAGTGATGAGGATGAGGAGGAGGAACAATCTATTCCTAGTCAGAATACACCAAAATAATTCCACGATGAAGAAGGGGTAGAAGAAGAGGTTAGCCAGGAAGCAACAGAGCAAACTAGGGTTTCTACCCCTAAAAAACATAATCAGCAAAACACTGAAGAAGCACCCCAAGAAGAAAACAAGAACATTGGCCAAGGCGAAGGTACAATACCTGAAGTACAAAGCCCAGGCCCAGGTAAACGAATGACTGTTCCTTCCAAGAAAACAGAGGAAATTAAAAGATTGTGAAAGGAACAACAGAGACTACTTAACGTGATTAAGCAACTTCGACAATAGATAATGGTTTTGAAAATGGGGAAGAAATCAAAAGGAACCTTTGTGTTAAAGCATGCAAATTCCCAGGAAAAACCCCTTAAGAAAAATATCAAGAGGACTCAAGTCCAACCTACCATTCAAAACCAAAAGGAACAGCATCTGGCTGTTGCCCATGTTGAAGTACAAATGGATAATGTATCGGCCTGTGATAAGAAGATCCAAGTAGATCTCCCACCTACAACTATTATGTTGAGTAAAGACCTGAGGATAGTAACTTTGTGAAAAGATTTGGCACAAGCCCAACAAACAATCAAGAAACTTACAGAGCAAACTGTCCCTCGAGAAAAATACGAGAAATTACAACAACAGCTGAAGAGCATTAATGCATTAGAAAGCCAAGCCTTTGAAGGATGGCGAAAAGCAGAAGAAAGAGTCAAAAAGGTAACCCATAGACTAGAGATAGTCATCAAACAAATGGATACCTTATGTTCTTTGTATACTAACGTTCTAGCATGTAGGGCACCTACTAGGAACTATGCTTTGTTTTTAATGGGAAGATATTTACAATTGAAAATTAAAGCTATCAAAATAGGAGTTCCTATAGAGATAGAAACCATTAATGCCTTCATGAACTGTTGTAAGCATTACGAGGTGAAAGTTCAACGATTGTTATGCAAATTTTATTTACACAATCTTGTATTAGATGGAGAAACAGAGCAGAACCCTAGCCCTTTTGTGGGTGATGTCCAACTGTAGGCATTTATTTATTTTGGTGTTAGTCAAATAAAGTGGCTTAAAGCCTACAATGTCTTTCAAAGACAAGAGAATGGATTAGATTTATGGGTGAGGGGAGATCCATTGCAGCTATGGAATAAACATAGGAGCCTAATAAGAACTCAGGGAGTAATCAAAGCATTGGGACCTATTCAAACAGCAGTCATTCGGCAAGGGATAAAATACTTATTTACCATCAAGGACCTTACCATAGCAGCAGCCAAATTCTGATACCATATTTCTAATCGGAACATCCAAAACCGAGAACCATTCAATTATGAGAACTTTGAGCTAGATGTTGACCACTTGGGTATCTATGGTGACATCATTTTGAGAGAAGGCCTGTCTTGGTTAGGCTGTAGGTTCTAAAGTCCATTTATTTGGAACCCTGCACTAGGCTATCATGCCTTATATGAAATGCCTGAAGGTCAAACAGGACATTTTTTTGAATTCCTAGCTAGGCATCATGATTGTAGACCATCTCATGACATCCCTTCTCTAGCCTATTCCCTAACTACCTTGCATGTCAATTACAATGTTTTCATGAGGGCATGAAAAAGGGTAAGTAGGGGGGTGTGTTGAGCACTAGAGAAGGTATGTAATTGCCACTTATTTTGTCATCTTTTCCTTAAATTCATAACTTCTTTACATTATGAAATAGGTATATGGTGAAAGATTATGATAAAGTTTAGAAGATTTATGTGCAACGTAAAATGGCTAATAGTTACCCTTTTCCTATGCAGAAAAAGAAGAAAATGGAAGATCACCATTCCAAAGGAAAAGACAAGATGAAATTTATTATTGTCCCTTTGACAGGGAACCGCATCCAAATGAGGCAATCCAGATTGGAGCGTATAAGCCAGGAAAAGGAAGAGAAGGTACCAAATCAGTGCAAGAGAACGAGAAGATAACTGAGAGCTAACAATATGTCGATCTCTACCTCAAAGGTTATCTGTATCATTGATATTTCCACTTGGCTGTTATAAGAAGGGACAACGTTGCTAGCCCAAAGGACGAACTTTTATTGTTTTTATGAAATTCACTTCTGTAACTTAAACTTTGATCATCAACTCTCTTTAAAAGAGCGATTGTTGTAACTGTTTTGATGCTTAATACATAAATTTAGTTGACGTTCCATCTTTGGTTCTAGAGTAATCATAAGCAGTGCGTCTCTGGAGGCTAAGGGCCTAGCCATGGTGGATCACTTGCTTCCTGTACCATTATTTCTCAATTCCAAGTCATGTGTGGTTTGTTTTCTTGTATCTGTTTTGTTCAGTAATCTGTTGTTCCTCTTTATTTCATGTATTAGCTCTATTATATTTCATTCCTATTTGAATAGTAAGGTTATTTTCTGCAACAGGAATGTTATGCTACTCGTTCTAAACTTATATCGTATTGTTGTTCCTTTAACATTTTGATATTATTGTATAACATTGCTATTCCTTACAAATTACCATTACTGTTCTATTACAGAGTATTAGTGTTGTGCATTTATAAATCAGTATTACTGTCTATTTATCTACAATTTACTTCCAAGTGTGATTTCTTTTCATTGGGATTGTTGTTCCACCGTGAGCGCAATTATTGTTTCTTCACAACCGTGATTAATAATTATTATGCCGAAACTCAGATTATTGTTTCTTTCAATATAGAAGTGTTGTGTGCAATATCCGACTTGGTTTGATGTGTATTTACAATTAATTCAAATGTTGTTCGATATTTCATACTTCCTATAGTTTGTTGTCCCATTTACATTTGTTGTTCAAATCATTTCTGAAGTAAAGGTTGCTGCTTAATTCCTGTAGATTGCAATTACTGCTTCATTCATTTCTGTAGGTTAAAGCTTTGTTGTTCAATCTTGTTAAATAGATAAGTTTTCGTTCCTTTTACTGTTATTTGAATTATCATTGCTTTGGTATGAATAGAATGATCTGAAACTGTAGTGAACATTGAATATTGTGTCCAGTTCCCAGGTTGATGATTTCTTTCTTTGATTTATTTTCAATTACATTAGTTTACAAAAGGAAGAGTTATTATTATTGTACCCTTGACTGATGAAGTGTTGTAGTTCCTTAAATGAATGATTTAGTTACAAGCATTTCCAGTTCTTTCCATTAAATTTAGAAGTTTGTTTTCAGCATTTAGTTACTTTTGCAGAAGCACTATACTACTAGCATTACTTTGACAAATGACCGCCTCAAACTGAGTACACTCTTTGAGATAACAAATCATACCTGGATTGATAATTAATGTAGGGTAAATAGAGGTGAAAAAGACCGTTTTTACTGTTCGACAGTAGGAGGTTTTTTGGCCCTTGTTGGGCCAATGCACAGTGCCTATTACAGGTACACAACACCCTTCTCTACATGTAACGTCGTTGTTTCCTTCACTGAGAAAACTGGCCTACGCACATCACTCTGTCCCTACGCCCAACACTCCATCCTGAACATGCAATGCCACTTTAGGACTATGTTTGACTGCCTTTCTAATGTCCACATTGATCCCATGATAGCTCATTGGAAATCTCTTCCTATCTGCTTTCCATAACATCTTGAATTCTTCAATTTGGAGCTCATTTTCCCTTTCAAAGGCTTAATCTCCCAAGACTGGTCAAAATGTGCAGAATGAGGCTGCCAAAATGCAGATTGTTGTTGCAGTGAACTCTTGGAGGTCTTCCTCAACTCCCAATTAAGCTCATGATAGCTCATTGGAAATATAATTGTGTCTAGTTAGCATTTCACACATCAAGAAAGTCTTTTGGACATTCCATCTAGGAGAAGAATGGCTTTTCCCAAGGTCATTTCAGAAGTGCATCAACTCTCCTGAGGCAAATGATGTTTTGGACATTTTTCCCAAACTATGAGACTTGTGTAAAAACTAAAGGAGGTTTTTATTCTTTGTTCTATTATAAACAACAACCTCTCTCACTTTTATCAAATTCATCTTTTCTTGTTAAGAAACATCATTTGAATAAAACCTATCCCGATATGTGGAATATGGGATTTGTAGATATGAAGGGAAATGAAGGGGATGAGGGGCTTCTAAATTGTTGAGAAATTTTTGGGAAGTAGGGAGGGATGTTGGGAAGCAGGGTAAAGTGTAATTTCAAGGATTGAGTGAGGGGAAGTGGTCCAAAAGGGAAAAACATAGGCCTAACCTAGAAAAGTGTCAAATTGTAGCAATAGGCTATGGTTTGTGGGAAAATGATGAATTTGAGGGATATCAGTGATGGGAAGTGTTTAAGAAGGTATATTGAGGATAAGGGAAGGTGTATGAGCATCAGGATACAAGTTTTGTTGATGATTTGACCATCCAAGAAAAATTACCTTGAAAATGCTAGGAGAGGGAAATGAGCCTTACCTAAGCACAACCAAAGCACAAACAAGGTGTAAAATGACCCATTGGAACCTGAAAAAATGATGACAACTCTTTGAATGATGGTACACTCAGCCGAATGGTGACATGGAAAAATTATTGGAAAACTTTGGAAGGAGTGAAAACAATCCTAGACCTAATACCTAATGACTAAATTTTACTTGAAGACTCACTGAAATGACAAAAATTTGACTTTGACACCCCAAGACCACTTTATAAGAGCATATTTGATCACTGGTGGAAGGCTGCAAAGACTAAAACTAACATTGGCCTTATTGGGGATGGTAGCTCCTTGGAGGTGTCAAAAACACCGTAGGCCAAGTGTCTAACCATGTGGGCCAATACGGTGAAAAACTTAAACTGAAATGCATGCCTGAAAACTGACGACTTGACGACACAAATAGACTCTAAAACTGACTGAGCCATGCTCACTTTTGTGAGCTTATTAATCACACCCTACTCTAAGTAATCCATTCCTCACCTTATCAAATGAAATGGAACAACCAATGCAACCATGTAATCATTCTAGCTGCTGTTTGAATTCTCTGCAAGTGCTTGCTTATGAACAACAAGAGAGAACTACTGAAATGCAACTCCCATGGAAACTTGTAAATAGATCCAAATTTTCCCAGATTGAATAATATGGATTCTCTATTTGACTCCAAAAGTACTTCATAAGGATCTTGAAATTCATTTTCACTAGGACTTAGCTCATCCATTGGATTACTTTTCTTCTCCTCATACCATGAATGCAAAGTTTCATCTGAGCTTTGTGACAAGACTCCTGCTAAAAATTACAAAGAAACTGGCTGCCAAATCAAGTTTGTATCAATACATTTTTCAAGCTCACAGTTAGCTAATGGAGAAGGACTTTGACTGCAAATATCATCCAACACATCAGCTATTGGATAATGAAAAACTTGAAAACACTATTGCAACCCATTTTCTATTGGTTCCAATGAGATTGCATGATTTTCTATAGGCTACTCATCCTTTATTAAAGGTATACTATGCACATTTCCCTTCAAAAACTGAAATGATTCAAAACATAATGGTACGAAATCGTCTTGCATCATTTGATCATATGTTCCAACTTCCAAGTCTTCATCTGCAACCTGACATTCAATGGCATTTGAAGGCTGCAAATCTAGATATGGGAAGTCTTGAACACGAATTTCATTGCCCTCTAGATGGTCTAGATCAAAACTTATCGACGGTTGATTTTTATTGCGTGAAAGTTATCTCTGATGAACAAAAACGAAGTAAAACAAAAAGGCAAAGATCCTTAACTTACTTCAAAAAAAATTGCACTTTCCTCCTCACTACCATAGCTGATATATGGCTGATCACTGTATTTGAGCTACTAAAAGTGAACTTCCTCCTTCCACAAACCAGCTGCTGATTTGTCTGCAAGATTATCTTTTGTTTGGAGAACATAATCATCATCATACTGATCAAACTTAGGAAAATTATCAATATAAAACACATCATCAAGCATACATGTCATATCAACAGATCTCTCTTCTCCAAGTTGATCCATAAAACAATCATTATCAGATCTATGACAACTGGGATAAGAAATAAAATATTTTGGATCAATGACTTGTTTTTCTTCAATCAGCAAGCCATGGTCTTGAACATCATACTCATTCCTTGTGGTGATCTTCTACATAATCTCTTCCACTGCACTTACCAAAATGTCGAGCTTTACCTCTAAAGATGTCAATTGCTCTGGATCTATGTTCTTCATCTCTTCTTCCTTCAACTTTGCCCTTCTGATCAACAGATTAGCCTCTACATCTACTGCATTGTTTTGCATCTCTTCAAGTGTTGCACGGTTCCTTTCCCTTAGCTAAAACTCCATTTCTAGATCAAAGATTTTTTAGTAGTGTTAGAGAGAAGATCCAAGAGGAGGCCTTATATTAGTAGGCATCGAAAAATAAACTTGGTTAAACCTGGCAGAAAGTTGTTGTATTGTCTCCCCTTGCAGTCTTTTCAGTTGGTTATACTCTTCTCGAATCAAGAAAGGGTTATGTCTGACCACCCACTTGTCAAGGAAAACTTTGACGAACTACTGGAAATCTGAGATGCTCACATCAGGCAGGGTTTTGAACCAACTGTTGACTTTGCCTTGCAAAGAAAGAGAAAAAATCCTAATACTGACATCCTCTTCATCAACTTCAAAAAGGTCAAGAAAAGACTCAAATTTCAGTACATCTCTCTCAGTAGTGATGTTGTCACATTCACCATTAAATCTTGGTACATATAGGTAATGATTTTTACGGAAAGCATGTGATATAGGAGGTAAAATTAGAGGCTTGTATCTGTCTGGAATTTTACAAGGTATATGAGTATATATAAAAGCTATAGAATTATTCTTGATCTCTTGAGGCTCATAATTTTGAAGAGGGTCATCATAAGATTCAGAAAAAAGGTCTTGATCAAGATTAAAGGCATGTGAATACTTTGTATTTGTAATATTAAAAGGGAAGGAATCACATGCAAGTCCAAGATATTTTCTCAAATACAGTATACTTTCTTGACATTCTCGGGAAAAGAGAAGAAATAATTTATAACAAAGAACAAAATGTCTTGGATCAAATTCCAACTTGAATACCTAATCTTTCCATTCTGTCCCTTCATGTTTCTGGTGGTTAGGTTCATCCTCTAGTGGAGTCCTTGGATCTGATCTTGAAACTGATTTAGAGACACTAGGTGAATGATTTCAACCTTCCTGTGTTTGATCGTTGTCCCCCTATTAGAGTCGGTCTAGTTATCCCTCCATCAAAGATCAAAGCTCTTTTTTGCATTTCATGTTTTAGGTGTCCCACCAGTTTTCATTAGTTGCATTTCGTTAGGCATGCCATAACTCTGATGGAGTGGTCTGTGTCATTCATCCCCCTCGTGCATATCACTGCTAGTTTAGGATGAGTCATAAAGCTTCACAAGTCATTTTTTTTAAATTTTTAGGTCTAGGTCTAGGGTTTGAGTTAATTTAGTCCTGAAAAGTCTTAGAAGACCAGCAGGCTAGAGGGATGCTTTTGATAAATCATTACTTCAATAATTGTCACCATTGTACAGCCGAATAAGGACTTCTCTTCAAAACTCTGTTTTGAAAGCAAGTCGCCACCTCATTTTTGTAAAAATTGTAAAAATTTTCAGTTCTTCAATTGTTCAAGTGCAGCCCTGGTCTCCTTTGCTGAAGCATATCAAAGCTATACCTGCAAAAAATTATCAGAGAAACTCATCATTTCAACCTATTTTATGAAGGAAACCAAAAAGGTCAGAGCCTATTAATTTTGAAAAAGTGTCAGCAACCAAACATAAGAAAAATGGGTTTTCATTGAGCAAAAATAAAAATGGATGCTATATCAAGTCATTTCTCCTCATTTCCAACCCATTACACATTTTGAGAGCTCAGAGTATCATTGAAGGGTGATTTTTCAAGTTTGAGGCAAGTTTGTGAGTATTTGGTCAGCTCCAGAGGCGCGCGGCGCATCAGCATAGGCGCGCGGCGCACTCAGAGCGTGCGGCGCATCAGGCCGCTTTCTCCTGTGTAAATTAACACGGGCGCGGCGCACTCAGAGCGCGCAGCGCATAGGGTTTCTGCCTACAAATTTGCCAAGAAGCCACTCAAATCACCTCTCCTCACACCTAAATTCTCAGGTGGGCTTACAATCATCACTTGGTTTTGTTTTTGGATGGTGTATATGTGGTATATATGAAGAAATTAGCCTCTCTTTGTCAAGAAAAAGCAAGTGAAAAGAAACCCTCCATGTGTACCAAATTGTTGTAATGATTCAAGTCCAAAGTTTGTTGTAGGGTTTTAAAAAATGTCACCAAGGCTTCATTTTCCCTTGTTTCACATTTCCTATTTTCCCCAAATATTTTTCCAAATAAATCCCCACAACACCACACCTTCCTCTCTCAAACTCCCAATCATTCTCCTATAACCATATGATCCCTACCTTGTTTCAAAACCCTAAAACATTTCTATCCCCCTTGTCCCTTCCCTAATCTCCTCATTTTATTTCCATTGTTCCCATTACCCTTGCTTCCCTTTTCCTCACAATTCCCATCATTTATGTCCCCTTGGTTACAGCATTTTGATAAAGAGACAAAAAGTCAACAGTCAACTTTTGGCACACAGTTTCATATCAGCAAATATATATATTTCGGCCACCTTGTTTTTAGAGAACATGTCAGACATCGAGTCCAAATATGAGCAGGATTATGATAGTGACTCTAAACCGGGGGTCAATGTGCCTAATGTGCCACAAAGGTATCACAGGGGTGGCAAGAGTGGACAGCATGTTAGGGAGGATCCTACCTCTTTGGCTCAATTGCAAGCTTGCCCGCTTGCCATGGATTGTTTTCGGCGCCAAGCATGTTACCAATATTGTGAGAAGATCTCCCAAACTCAGCATCATTAGGAACTGGTCCGTCTATTTGTCCTTAACTTACAGGATGGTCGTGTGAACCTTGCCGAAGTGGATTTCACTTTGTCACCCGACACTATTTCTCAGGCCACCGGAATACCAAATGTGGGGGAGGAATGGAGTAAACGCCAGATGCTGGACCGATATTATTATGAGCCATATGTCAAGCCCACATATATCAGACACTTGAGCACGACCTTTCCTTTCAGATACCTGAAAGATGAGTTTGCACCATTGATGAAACTCATCATTCAGTATTTCAGCTGCGAGGGCATATTTTCACGTCTCTATGTGTACCATGTACGTTTGTTGATGCATTTCACACAGGTACATATGATGAGCATTCCGTTTTTCATGTGCCGAAACATAGAAAGGATGGTACCCTTAGTACAAAGGAAGACCCCGGCACATCAGCACAGGAGCATATATCACTATGCATTGATCAAAATCATAGTGATGCATCAGTTGGCACAACAGGGTATTGCTTGGGAGGATTTCATCTCCCGTGATTTCTTTTCAGCGTTACAGCCTCCTTCAGACATCGTCCATGATGAGGGAGGGCCTTCACAGTAGTTTGACATGCATGAGACCGAGCATGTTGATGCTCCAACATATGTGACATATCAGAAAGGCCCCAGGGCCTTATTTGCAGCTGCATGACGAGTATTTTCTCCACCCGGGGTGGAAGGGGTCTCGTTGACATCACCACCAGAGCGAGTATTATCTCCACATCATGTGGAAGGGGTCTCGCTTCCATCTACAACACAAGTACAGATTCAGGACAGGGACAAGAGACCCATGGTTGATGAGGGTCCTTCAGGAGTTCAGGATACCGATATCATTGATGTTGAGGCTAGTTCGCCCAGCTCAGAGCTTAAGGAGATTATCCGAGAACAAAGGGCTGAGAATGAGTCGCTGAAAAAGAAATTGCAGATGGCTAAATGGGTAATCAACTACTTAGAGCAGCGCAACAAGCAGTTGGAGGATGAGCATGAACTTTATGAGCTGCGCAAGATTCGTGAAGACCGGGAATTGGCTCGTAGGAGACCCGGTTGATTTTGACACCTTATTGACGGGAATCGATGCCCATCCGGGTCAAGCCACTTGGAAAAGTTGTTGGAAAAGGAAAACAGGACAAGGACATGCTTTCGCCACAATGAAACTCACTATTGGGCTCGCATGCATGTTTGCAAAGCGAGAATGAAGGTCCTCAAGAGGCGTTTGAGCAAAGCGCTAAAACAAAAGAAAAGGCCCGATCCGCTTCGCGTTTTGGTCGAGACTTCCCCAGTTGAGCATGATACATGATGGAGGGTTTTCACTCCAATTTTGGGCACATTTGGAGAAAATTTTGTCATTTCAAAATTTTTGGCTTGCAAAACAGGTTTTTGGGTTCTATGCGTCGCGCTCAGCACGCGACCCACAAAATGGAGAGGTCCAAATCACAGGTGGCTTACATTTTTGGTTTTTTCATGATGAAATACACATGCTCAGCAATTTCCAAGGCATTTCATCAAGTTTTGGGTGATCAAAAGTTCAAAAAACATCATAAAAATCACCTTTCTGCCACTTTTTGCATCAACAGGTAGTACTTCTGGGAGAATTCACTTTTGGAGGGTCAAATCGCGACCCAATTGAAAATTTCGACTTTTGTTAGAAAGTAGACATCCAGACCTTTCCAACAAGCCCACTTGAGCGCAATTTTGATGTCAGGAAGTTCCCCAAACATAGCTGCAAAGGCGTGCGACGCACAGGGCTCAGGCACGCGGCGCACAGGGTGTTTTCGATCAGTTTTCTTCCTCAGCTCAGCGAATCAAGCCAGTTTCACCTGTTTTGACTTGTGATGGGATTTTTCACCCTCCTTGATGTAATTATTGTATTTTATGTTGTTATGACACTTATTTACCTATTCTAGATGATTCATTCATAAAATAGAAAAAATGTAATGAATGAATTGGTTTCCTAGCTTATAGAGGCAAGTTGTTTTGACTGCCTAGATTGTAGTGCTTAGTTTAGAATTGGTTGAAACAGCTCCTAGAATAATGAGCTCGACCCCTAGAGGCAAGGGAATGTGTTAGATTGCCTATATTATGTATTTTCTTAGTCATTTTCAGGGTTGGACTTTTGGGATAGCTTTGAGACTATATTGTACATATCTTATCAGCATTTTTGGCAAAGGAAAGACCAGGGTTTTGCAGCACTATTTGGGATCCATGTGGCTTTATGTGTTGATGGTGTGTTTCTCTCAGTATGTTTAAGTTTTGTATGTGCATCATTATCTCTATTAAATCTTCTGTTATTAAACAAATGAAGTGTTAAGGTAGAATCCACGAAATTGCTATGCTCTGCCTTTAAATTTGTTTAATCTTTTATGTTTTCTTTAGTTTAAGGAGAATCCTTGGGACCCCTTGCTCTCCTTAGCCCCTCACCAGTCTGATCTACCCATATCACCTGCTTTAAGACATCAAAACAATCGCTTATCTTGCCCCAAGTAGACCTCTGCAAAAAACTTTGCCTCATCCCCGCACCCAAAATTCCCTTTCCCTTGATTTCAACAAAGTCATAAAAAATAAATTCTAAACTTTTTGTACTTAATATCTAGCCTAAAATCTGTCATCAATTCGGTCATCTCGAGCCTTTTCGATTATCTTTTGCCGAGTGTGACCCAGAGAGAGCCCTCTCCTGTCCTCGTAGGGCTAGCTACGAGGCTGAGCGTGGTTTGATGTGGCCTTGAGTCTTGCCTTATTTCAGCCTAAGGCAGATTTGAGCGCTAACATTAGCAACTTCTATTCTTGAGTTCAGAAATAAAACCCGCGTTACTGATAGGTTTATTCCTCCATTTTATTATATTGCCTACATCCTAGATACACTTTGTTTTAACTCCGAATTTCCTATGTTGGGGTGGAGATGGACTCCATAGGACCCTATGCCGATTCATATCTATCACCAGAAGTTGTGGAAAGCCCATTATAAGCACCATCTATATCAAGTTTGCAATGGATTTATGTTTCCCATTTACTATGCAATTTTTGACAAACCTACTCCTAAGATTTCCTCACAAGCAGAGATTGACTTGACAGCCCTAGGAAACTAGTTCGGAGAGGATAAATTTACATATATAAGAGTTTTCGGTAGTCATGCCAAGCCTCATGTTCTCCCCTTATACATACCCGACAAACTATTGGCTAGAGAGATAGCATATCAGCTTACATCTGTAGGAGCGACCAAGAGTCTGAGGAATTCAAAGAAGCAAGTTTGGCCTCCTTTTCCTCTAAGGTGTGGCATTTACACTCTGCATGACTATAAGCATGCAGAGAAAGAAGCAGAAAAGATAAATACACTGAATCTCGCCACTCTTCCTAACATACAATTTGATCCAAGGAAAATCATCTATAATGTACTGGAACAGGCAAAACTCACTAAGTTTGAACATAAAGAAGATGAGTTTGATGACCTATTCTCTTCGGTGGAGTCATTATTTCAGGTTCAAGTGCTAGCTAAAATGAGATATCATGATGACGGGTTAGTGGAATTTAACAAACTTAAAGAGCAGAGGTTGCAAACTCTACCTCTAGATTTGCTAGCTACTGCCCCGATGATGCAATCAAGCGAGCCTGAACAGGGACTTACCAACAAACCTCCTGCTACATCAGAAATTTTTGAAGAAGTCCAAAGAAAAGAGCAGGAGGAACTCCAGAGAAAAGAGCAGGAGGAAGTACAGAGGAAACAACAGGAGGAGGCGCAAAGGAAAGAGCAAGAGAATATACATGAGGAGGAACAGAGAAAGGAGCAGAGGAGCAAGGATGTGAATGTCGATGCCCAGATTGACCCGAGATTGCTCCAGGAATGGCAACAATTCGACTCAATCATAAGTAAATTGGAAAGCTCAAAAGATGTCGATACATCCAAAGCAACTGATACACAGGATACATCGTCAAAAAAGGTTCCAAGTGAAGGAACCAATGGCTTACCCCCTAGTAAAGACTTAGAAATAATTCCAAAAGATCCTTCAGATCAAATCATTTTGCAAGTGGAGGATATACCTCCACTGGATGTCTTTTACAGCCCAAAACACAGGGCTATAGTAAAGCGACAATGGAAAAGGAGAAGGATTGATCAACCTTCCCTGTTCCCTGAACAAACAGTGACAACCAACGTAGTTTGGAAGGAGGAGTTTGATCCTTCCGATGACCTAACAAAGTTGTCCCAGTATGATGGAGCCTATTCGGTGGCCACCATGGACAAGGCATCGGAAGTGAGTAATTTTTTAAAAGAAAAAGACCAGGCAATCATTTTGTTACAAGCACAACTATCGAAGGCACAACAGAAAGCAGAACAATTAGAACGACAATTGTCAACGCAGCAACAGTTAAATAATCAACTGAACAAGCAGCCACTTGAAGAGAACAGAGGGTAGATTCGAGTGCGATTCAAAAGCAGAAAGAATTATTGGGGGCATTGGAAGAATTGAAGGCAATGAATGAACTAATGGTAAAGACAAAAGATGAGCAAATTGCTCAATTATCACTTCAAATAGAGAAGTTCAAGAGTCTTCCGCAGCCTGCCGATTTCAGGGTAGAAGCACTACATATTAATAAGGCACTGGTAACACAAATAAGACTATTGTGTCATAAAATTGCTCAAGTTGAACCCCTATGTGACATAACAGCATCAATCATCGATAAATTAGTCGATGCTAGACAGGACTTAGAGCAGGCCGATGAGACCTTAACAGATTTTCTTACTTGGCAGGACACTAGTGAGGGACAGGTAGCAAATTTGCCTAAAATCCTAGAATCACATAAAGAAATTCTATTCATGGAATGGCAGTCCCAATTGATGAAGTCAGAGAGAGCAGTTTCTAGATGCAAATTATCCACAAGTAATTTGCCTGAATTAATTAAAAATACTCTCTATTTATCTAATATGATCTCTCAATGTACACCAAGTAAATTACTATCGGCTAAAACATTGGAGCAATCATGTTATCAAGAGCTGGAAAAGAATGGGAGATTGATCACAGGTATTAAAAGTTTACCTTGGGACACCTATTGGTTGTTCCTAGTAAAACCATACAGCCAGAGAGCCGCCCTCAAGTGCCTAAAAGATGCAATTGGGTGTATCATTCCCGATATACACGATGCCACATATTCGGCTCAGCTCAATTCTCATCTCAGCCGCCCTCAAGAAGTGGAACTGATGCTAGCAATATGCCAACTCAGATCAAAGGGAAAACAGCCTGAGTGATGAATCATGCTGCCGACTACCAGATTGCTGTGGAGGAGATATTCAAGATCAAGTTATACCAATTTAATAGCATTTTAATTTTGTAGTTAGTTACTTTAATTAAGTATTTATAGACCCTTTCATGCATTTAGAAAAGGTCCTGAGTTTTTGTATATGACTTAAACCTGAAGTTGCACTATTGTACTTTAGGTATATTTTTTTTATAAAGACTGGGCCAATTATTCCAAATTTTGACAATGAAGCTTTTATGTGGATGTGCACTACTGCCTTTATTTAAAAGTATCTCTAAGTTAAAGGAAGGAATTTGAATTGCGATTGATGTTGGGAATGATTTGCAGCTCATATGGTACTACTATCTATGTCTGAATTCATTCTTTTTATGTGAATCCTTATTTTATTACTCTTGCTATTATTGAATAGATGCATGTGTTTTAACAACATTCTTTATACTTTCCACTATTGGATGTTTACAACGTGCTTTTCTTTTAATCATACATGTATCAGTAATATATAAAAGACAAGTGTGACAATGTTTTATTAATTACTTTGTTCAACTATTTGAATGAAGCAATTATTATATGAATGAATGTCTATGTTTATTGAATAGAGTCATCTATATGCCTATTGATGAACAAAGATCATCAAACGTTGCACTTAAGAATAGAAATTTCCCGAGATAGAATAGTTATTTGTATTTTCTCTCTTAGATTAAGTCGTTCATCCATTATCACTTATTAGAAAACCAGTCACTCATCCATCCCCTTTTTATTCATCATTAGGAAACTGGTCCCATTATATCCAGTTGGAGCCACCATCCCAAACGGAAAAGGAGCTGCATTAAGGTCCGGACCAGGTGGTTATCCCCCAATGTTGATGCAACGATTTTCGAGGCATCAACAATTTGGTAAAGGCATTGAAATATTTTCGGGTTTATATTTTGCATTCCCACATCCTTGCTTATGTTCCTAACACTGCTGTTAAGTATGTCTTGGTACAAACGGATTCCAAGGGAAGGAGAGGAAAATGGATTGCTGCCTTGCTGGAGTATGATGTGGAAATAAAACCGACAAAGCTCATTAAAGGACAAGGGCTGGCTAAACTAATGGCTGAGTCAAATCTGCATGCTCTGGACATTAATTTAATTGCTGCTATGTCCGAGGAAGACAAAGATAATCTGCCCGCACAGGTATCAGAAATTTTCTTTCTTTCTCCTTGGTATTCAGACATTGTCTATGTACTCCAAAATTTGTCATCACCACCCGGAATGGCTAAAAACAAATCTAGGACACTGAAATTGAAAGCTGCAAAGTTTTGTATCATGAATGACGCACTTTATTGGAAAGATCCCGGTGGTGTTTTGCTGAATTGTTTAGTGGAGGAAGAGGCGAAACAAGTGATGGAAGACTTTCACAAAGGAGATTGCGAAGGCCATCATTTCTGGAAGACAACAGCCAATAAAATCTTGAGAGAGGGATATTATTGGCCTACTCTTTTTGTTGACATGTACAAAACAGTGGCCAACTGCCACGAATGTCAAATTTTTCAAGGTAAGAGGAAGTTTCAGCCTTTACCACTCAAACCCATTGAAGTTAGTGCTCCATTTCAGTGGTGGGGTTTGGATTTCATCGATGAAATTCGTCCATCTTCTTCAGTGCAGCATAAGTGGATCCTCACAGTGATGGATTATTTCACCAAATGGATTGAAGTGATTCCTACAAGGCAGGCCACTGATTCGGTAATTATCTCATTTCTTGAAAACAACATTTTGTCTCGTTTTGGCTGTCCCAATAAGTTGATCACTGATAATGCAGCAGCCTTTAAATCAAAGAGAATGATTGACTTTTTCCATAAGTATCAAATTACTTTGGGGCATTCGACTGCCTATTACCCACAAAGCAATGGATTGGCAGAATCCTCAAACAAATCTCTTGTCAACATTATCAAAAAGCTTATGGAAACTAATAAGAAAAGTTGGCACAAGAAGTTGGTCAATGCACTTTGGACAGACAGGGTAAGTCAAAAGAAATCGATAGGCATGTCTCCTTTTGAGCTTGTGTATGGTGTGGACACTATCTTCCCGACCACTTTGGTAGTCCCGATAGTCAAACTTCTGCAAGAAGCAGGCAGCGAAGAGGATGGTTTGCAGCGGAGGATCAATCAGATAATTCATTTGCAGCAAACTAGGGAGGAGGTATTTCAAAATACTTTCAAGCTACAGGAAAGAATCAAAAGAATATATGACTGAAAAGCCAAGGCAGACAGGTTTAAGATAGGAGACGTAGTGCTGAAATGGGATACAAGGAATGAGGAGAAAGGTAAACATGGCAAATCTAAAAATCTTTGGAAAGGACTGTACAAGATTGTTGCATATCGAGGCCAGAACGCTTTCCTTTTACAGGGGCTGAATGGTGAAGATTATTCGAGTGGAGCGGTAAATTGTTGGCTCCTCAAGCGGTATTATTTGTGAAAGGTTTTCTATTGTCCTACTCATCATTGTATATACCGGTTTGTTTAAATTCCATTGCAAGTGTGTACTGGTTTCATTCTTCGGCTTGGGGCCCGAGGTGAAGGCTATAAAGCCGGAGTTTGATTTCAGTTTTGGTTTGGTTTATTAGAGTCAGGTCTGTCAGTCAATTTCAGTCTTGGAAAGGAGTCAATTTTGAGTCAAGTTCAGTCCTGAAATTGAGTTTTTGAGTCAAGTATTTAGTTTTGATTTGTCATCGAAGTTATTGACTCCATAGCCCAATGGACGAAGGCACTGCCTACTTTCCCAGAGATCTGTAGTTCTTGGCACCTCCAAGGAGCTAACATCCCCATTGGAGCCAATGTTAGTGTCGGTATCTTCATCCCTCCGTCAGAGATCAAATCCTATTGTTGCATTTCATATTAGGTGTCTCGCCCAGTCATCTGCATTCCATTAGGTGCATGGATCGACAGTGGCTTCCCTACAGTTTCCCTCATGTCATTTACCTGCTGGTTCATGTTTGATCATTAAAAATCATATACAGCCACCTTGTTTCTCCATAAGATTGCAAAGGTCCATTTATGGTTTCATTGTCATTTAGGTCTAGGGTTTCACTAGGGTTTCATCAAAAGGTGTTTCAAGGTGTCCAACAACCACCAGCAGGCACATGAGGAGGTTCCAACATCAATAAATTTCATCATCACATGCTCAGAGATGTGTCTTTCCTCAAAACTCTATTTTGAGGAAAAACAGAGTATTTTTCTTTTATGATACAAATTTTTGTAATTTAATTTCCCCCATATGTAAATGCTTCCCCTGCAACCCTGGTTTCTTTCCTTAGCTCTAGTAGCTCCAATCACCTGCAAAACAAACAAATCTCAGGTCATTTAGTTCATTACAAACTTCAAATGAAGTGAAAAAGTCCAAAAAACAGAGTTTAAAAATAAAGTCAAAATCAAACATTATGAAAGTGGGTTTTATGTGCCAAAAATTTAAAAGCTCTTTGTTTATAAGCTATTTCTTCATTTCAAAAATTCATTTGAAAAATAGAAGCAAGGAAAAGTGATTTTGGTGAGCAAGTGAGAAAGTTTGGTGAAAATCGCTCCAAGTCACTGGGTGCGGCGCATACACTGGGTGCGGAGCATTGGGTATGTTTCACGACGCACACTGCCAGGAAGCCCAAAAACTGCTAAAATTTCTCCAAAATAACCCAAAATGCATGGATTTCCATCAATACAAGTAGGTTGAGCTTCTCTCATAGCTTTTCATCCAAGATTGCTAGTTGTTTCAGGGTGGTTGATGTATGGTGAAGTGTTTAAAAGAAACCAAACCCTACCAAAGAAAATTTCTGCCCAAGGGTTTTGTATTGACTGTTTTTCTATCAAGCCCATTCTCCAAATTCCTCAATCACTCTCATATCCCATTTCCTTATTCCTAAATTCACTAATCCCCTATCCCAACTTCCCTTTCCCAAAATCCCAAATGCCAACTTTTAAACCCTAACCCATACTAAAAATTCCTAAATCATACCCCAATTTCCCATTTCCCTTACCTAAACCCCTCCCCAATAGTCCCTAAATCCCTCACTACTTTTCCTCTCCACAGTCCCTTACATCACTGTCTCCCTTGGTAGCAAAAGTCAAAACACACCATCATGACAATCCAACACATCACATCTCACCTATTTCTCATCAAGGCAACTCCAAGACAGTTTATACACTAGTAGAGATGGCATCTGATCCTTCATATGAATATGAAGAGGAGACACACAGTGACTCACCAACAGAGGTACATGCACCCAGGAGGCCTCATAAAAGTGGCAAACATATTAGAGAAGAACCAACCACCCTTGCTGAATTACAACCCTGCCCTCTTGCCATCTTTTGTTTTCAGCACCAGTCTTGCTATGAGTTCTGTGAAAAGGTTGCTAGCATTCAGTTTCACCATGAGTTGGCCCACTTATTTGTGTTGAATTTACATGATGGTCAAGCTACTCTAGCTAGTGTCACTTTCACATTAACACCAGAATTCATTTCACTAGCAATCGGTATTCCCAACATTGGAGAACAATGGAACAAGAGGCAGCAAATTGAACAGCAACAATATGAACCGTACATCAAGCCCGGCTTTTTGAGAGAGCTCAAGAGAGTGTTTCCTTTTCGGTACCTCAAAGATGAATATGCTCCTTTAATGAAATTGATCATGAAGTATTTCAGCTGTGAGGGCGTTCTCCCATTTATATGATTATCATATCAGCCTGATGATGCATTTTACCCGGGTATGGATGATGAATATCCCTTACTTCATGTGCTGAAACATTGAAAGGGTGACCACTCTAGTCCAGCACAAAACTCGTCAGCAGCAGTTCAACAATATTTACCATTTTACTGTCATCAAAATTGTGGTTGTTCATCAACTTGGCTTACAGGGCATCACTTAGGAGGACTTCATCTCTTGTGATTTTTTCAGAGCTCTTCAGGGACCTTTAGAGGTTTTGCATGAGACAGGTGGACCTTCTTATGAACATGAGGGTCATGAGACACAGGTCGTCAGTATGCCGGTGTTTATTACTTATCAGAAGGGCACTGGGTAGTTGTTCACAGCAGCAAAGCGAGTGTTATCTCCACCTGGGGTGGAAGGGGCCTCGCTTTCGACATCAGCACCATAGGTTCAGGACAAAGGTAAGAGGCCAACGCAGGATGAGGGGTCTTCAGGTGAGTGAGAGATTGATTTCATCCTCATTGAGGATGATGATACAGATGTGGGCCCGCAAAATGCAAACCTCAAGGAAATCATCCAAGAGCAGCAGGCGAACATCAAGGACTTGTCCCTCAACTTGGAGAGGGCTAAGTGGATCATAAAATACTTGGAGCAGAGGAATAAGTAGCTTGAAGATCAACATACAATCATGGAGTTAGAAAACATTCGGGAGAATCGCCAAGCTGCCCAAAGTAGGAGGGTGGAGTTCACTTCACTCGAGCAGGAGATCAATGCCGATCGGGAGTCTTGGCTTGAAAGAGCCAACATCCACTTAGAGAGATTGTTGGAGAAGGAAAACAAGGAGAAAAACTTGCTGAGACACATGGCTTTTCACTACATGGCAAGGAACAAAGTTTACAAGGCTCCAATCAGAACTTTAAAGGCAAAATTGAGGAAGGCATCAAAGAGGCAAAAGGAGCATGATCGAATTCAAATATTGGCCAAGGCTTCCTTGGCCCAACATAGCTCTTGATAGAGAAGGCTTAGATCAAATTTCAAGAAATTTGGGGCACTTTTTTCATTTTGACAAATTTTGGCACAAAAAACAGGAAATTTTGCCCTATGCGTCGCGCCACGTGGCGCACGCTTTTGCTAGGAGGATCCAAATTCCAGAAACTCAGCATTTTTGGATTTGGCATGAAAAATTATGCTTGCTTGTCCATGGCCAAGAAATTTGGGCAGGTTTTCAGCCCTCAAAAAGGTAAAAAATACTCAAAAAATGACCTCACCGCCCCTATTTTAACACACATGAAGCATCCTTGGGAGATTTGATTTTTGACAGGGAAAATGGAGGCCAAATTGAAAAATTCCACTTGGGTTGGAAAGTAGACAGGTAGAACTTTCCAACAAGTACACTTGGAGCTAGTTTAGACATCGGGAAGTCCTCCAAAAGTGGGTCCAAACAGCCGCGGAACATAGAGAATCAGGGGCCATGCATAGAGGAAAAATTGCGAGTTTGACCAAGTTTTGCTCTGTTTTTCGCCCAGTTTTGGCCAGTTTGACTTTTTTTCACTCTCTTATTGCCAAATTATGATGTAATTTCTTGTATATTGGTTGATCATGATGTAAATATGTTAAAATTTCGCTTGGTTAGGTGGATTCATCAGTTAAAATGTTGTTTGAAACTGAATGAATCAGTTCCCTTGTTTCTAGAGGCATGCTGTTTCATTGCCTGATTTCTAGTTCCTAGTTTAGAATTAGGTGAATCGGCTCCTAAACATGTGAGCTCAATCCCTAGAGGCAAGGATGAGCTATGCTTTGTCTATATTATGTGTTTTTTCAGTCATTACCATGGTTGGACTCTTGAGAAACCATTGAGCTTCATTTTACATTCATATCATCATTTTGGCTAAGGAATTGAGACCAGGGTTTGCAATACTCTTTGGGATCCCTGTGGAATTTGTTTTGGTACAGTGCTTTCTTATGTCTTTGTGAATTTATTCATGTGTTATGTATATCATTTTCTCTCTTATTTCTTCTCAGCTAAATCAAACAAGAGTGTAAGTAGAATACATTGAAATTGCAGTGCTCTACTTGAAGTTTGCTTTAGTTTTTTATGTTTTCAACTATTTGGAGAGGATCCATGGCTTCTTTTGCTCTCTTCAACTCATCCTCTATCTAATCCATCCATTTCATTTGATTTATAGTGCCAAATTCAGCTACCTACCTTGCCCCATCGAGATTCCTGCAAGATTGAGCCTCATTCCCTACACCCAAAATCTTCCTTTCCCTTAGAGCCCACAAAATCATCATTTCATTCAATCAAACTCCTTTGCGCCTATATCTAGCCTAATATTAGTAGCTAAATCAGTCGATCTCAAGCCCTTAGTGATCATAATTCACTGAGATTGACTTGGAGAGAGCCCTCTCCTGACCTGGTAGGGCTAGCTACCAGGCTGAGCGTGGTTTGATGGTCCTGGATCCTACCTTTTCAGCCTGAGGTAAATCTAGGCTCTAACAGAAAGATAGCAGTACTAAGCGGTGCGAGGCCACAGAACGGTTCGCGACCCCTCCAGACCACATCAAGACATCCCAAGGGTGCGGAAACCTGGTTCCAGTACCCTCCCTTGCTACCTGGGGTGAGACCTCAGTCCGCAATTCCCGGGTTGTTACCAAAAGGGCCAGTAGCTGCGGGATTTGTTTTGCTAAATAACTCTTCCGAACCCGGGTCAGGGACCAATAGGCCAACAAATGGTTCCATTGCCAGGACCAAGATCTGCCTAAGGAATGTCTAATGTCGAGATGCTGGAACCCTGTGGAGAAAGAGTCTGAAGATTGATTGGATCAGGAGCGGTACGGGTTCATATTAGGTCCTAGTACACCGATGCACAAACCAGAGGTTAAATATGAAGACTGTGATCCAGTTACCGGTATTCAAAGGAGCAAGAAGCAAAGATCCAGAACAATTTTGATTCGTGGTAACGATAGTATGGGAAGCGCACGGAGTTATGGAAAATAACATCAAAAACGCTACCCTAGTTAGCGCGTTGGAGGACTGAGCGCTGACATGGTATATTAACTAATCAAGCGATCACCCGAATGAGGGAACAATGGAGATCTATGCTGAATTGAAAAAAGAATTTAGCCGGTCAAAATCAGAAACATAGTGGATCATCGGGTTCAAGGAGATCGCGATGATTCCTGGTGAAACTCCATGGGATCTAGATCAAAGATTGAAAAGTACAATTCGCGAGGCGAACATGACACTATTGGATGAACATCACTGCGCGTGGTTTGTGGCATCATTGACACCACATATGAGGATGGCACTGTCCCAGCAAAAGATCTCAACCCAGGCTGAAGTGTCATAGATAGCAATGAGGTTTAATGAAACTCCAATATAGGATCTGGTGTTGGGAGTTCAGCAGATCCACGCGCAAATACAAAACCTGTGTTTAGAAATGTAGAAATTAAAACAAGAAAAGGAACTCCACCCAGAAGCATAGGAGGAAGTATGGTGTATAAAATGTAGAAGTTAGGGCCATGATAAGGATCACTATCTAATCTTTGTGAACTATGTGGCAACGGCGGGACCAACACCATTGCGACCAGAGGCACAAGTGGGGCCAAGTGCGACACCCTCGCTCTGGTGCACAATATTTCAGGTGGGAGGAAATAACAACACTGACAACTGTCATCTACTACCAAAATTTAACCAAACCCCCCAGCAACTATTTTGCAACCTTTGTAGATCGGTGGGCCACGAGAAGCGAGACTGCCGTAGTTATCAATTATTGATGGACTGGTCACCTACCTATAGAATGCAGACTGAAGCGCGAGGTCAGGATCCAGCTGCGGAAATAGTGTGTGGTGGGTTCCAGGGATGTGGACGAGGATGGGGAGGAATGGGACTAGGAAGGGGTCGCGGGTAGCTAATCTGTTACAACTGCGGAGGACCAAGACACTATGCACGGGATTGTACCAACCCGACTAGAATATCGTGCCCTTACTGTGAGCAGTTCGATCACGAAATGATAGATTGCCCCACATTGATAGCAAATATATGTGAGAAGAGGGAAGCACAACCTATGACAACACAGAATGTCCAAATGATGAGGGACGAACCACGCGAGGAAGACCCCAACATAAAGATGGTGCTCAGAAGTGGCGCAGCATAGGGGAGGATAAGAGGAAAGTAACCAAGGACGATGTCGAGGTTCGCAAGGAAACAGATCTAGAAGCTAGGAAGAGCTTTGCAGAGGTCTCTACCCTAGGTAGTAAGGATCAACCCGAGCCGAAGAGGGATCCCTCAATGCTAACTACCTTTTTAGAGACATGCATGAAATTGCTTCGCAACAATAGGGTGGTTAAAGGATTACAAGAGTTGATAACTAGGTGTGCAGGGTTGATTGAACCTCGCGTAGTCTGAAAATTGGGAAAACATGTGGCACGGAATGGGCGGGAAATGTGATTAACACCACAGATTGGTGACGATGAGATGGATCAGATCATTCTGGACTTGGGCTCAAATGAAAATGTACTGCCTAAACAGACTTCGGAGAACATAGGCAATCCCACACTACAACGGTCTCCTATTCAATTATGGATGCCTAACCAACAAAGCATCCTGTCCATTTCTCTTTCTTCAGCAGAAACAGAGTATTGTGGTGCCATAGAAGCTAGTAAGGAAGCCTTGTGGCTTCGTCAGATCCTATCAGAGTTTGGCTTTCAGCAACAGCATCCAACTACACTTTGGTGTGATAATCAAAGTTCCATTCAACTATGCAAAGATCTAGTCCAACATCACTGTAGCAAACACATTGAACTACACATGCACTTCATCGGAAAGCTCATTCATGACCATGTTCTTGAAGTGAAATATTGTTCAACAAATGATCAAGTTACAGACATCATTACAAAGGCTCTCACAGAGGTGAAGTTTACTAAACTTCGATTTATGGTTGGAGTTCAGGAAGTTGTCACTAAGGGGGGATAGGCTCTAGTGCCTCCTTCCTTCTCCTATTGTGTCATATTTGTAAATCCTTCAATCCTATCCCAAGTTGTTCTTAAGGGGGGATGTTAGGATATTCCGACACATAGGAATAGTTAAGTATAACTTGGTCTAGTGTAGAGTTAGGTAAAGTGTGTTTCTTTACTATGTACTTTGTAACTTACAATCCGACGGTCACGATATGTAGTGATCCGACGGTTCATTCTCTCCTCGGTATTACCGACACTTGATCCGTGGCTTAACACCCGATTGGTCCATGATCTCTATTTAAAGAGCATGGAGGGTCATTTGTAGGTTAACTGTTCATGAGAGAAGCTTATGTAAAATTTCATTCTTTTATTAATAAATTGCCTGAAGTGGTTGCGTTGGCTCAGGCCGTGGACTGCTTCCCTCTTTGAGGGTTTTAACCACATCAAAAATACTGGTGTATTGATCTGTGATCTGTTTGTGAGCAGTGTCCTTTGGTGTTCTGTCTGAGGAACTTACCCTGTAAATTCCTACAGCTAGCACCCGAACAGACTTTGAGGTAATAGAAATCGTGGATGAAAGTAGCCCTTACCCTGTGTTGTTAGGGATAGACTGGGCCACCGATATGAATGGGGTTATTAATTTAAAGAAGTGGAAAATGATATTTGAGAAGAAGTCACTCCACGTAGTCATTCTGCTAGACCTGGCTGAAGGACCGTGTTACATTGAACCCGTGCGCAACGAAGGAGGTGATGATGAATTAGATTGTATCTACAAAATTACTGCACGAAATCAAGATTGGGTCAATTCGACTGCGGAAGGAAGAATATCATGGGGGCATGTAGAGTCCTTCATCGAAGATTCAGATGAGGAAGACAAGCGGTGGCATAATCGGTTGAACAAAGTAACCACGTTAAACTGCAATGACGACTAAGTCGTTGTATTGTGTCAGAGCTCAGGATCGCGAACTGCCGATGTATGATGGGTTGACAGTAGTAGATGAATTCCTAACCAAATTTGAAAGCGTGGTTCCAGAGCACCAACGGTTTGATGTGTTGAGATGGGCATTGCGCGTGATGCCTACGCATTGGTGGGGCACACATGAAGGAACCTTTGATGATTGGTGCGGCGGCATGCGCAGGATGCAGATAAGATTTGGGAAGTCGGAACTATGAATAACTGAGAAATATGATGGACGTAGTGACCCACGCATGCACCTTACCAGATGGGTCCAAGCCTATGGAGAAGAGCCTCAACCAGAGTGTGTCCACTTATTTTATCATACCCTAGATGTCATTCCAAGGAACTAGTATACTGAAATAGAGCTCCGACATGGTACAGGCGAATGGGATATCTTGTGCGAAGGTTTTTTGTTAACATTCCTCTTTGAAGATAAATGGATGGATACGGTGGATGACGCGTTACAGGTTGTGAAGGCCGTTATTTTCAAAATACTACTAGAACCAAAAGAAAATGTGCAGCTAGACTTGACGTGACAGTTGAGCTAGGCCCTGGAATGTTACAATGTGCAGGTAGAAGATGATGAGGACGACCCTAGAAACATCAATATTCCAGAAACAGAGGGGAGTTGCAAGGTTTGTAGACCAGTAATCGAGGATCCAGACATCACCACACTACTAAAAATGAAACAAGTAAACATCGGAATGGAGGAAGAGCCGAAGTATGCAATGCTTGCGGACTATTGGGATGATGCGACGGTGGAAAAGGTCGTCGAATTGCTTCAAGAGTATCAAGATTTATTCTCGACTAAAATCACGGAGTTAAAGGGATCCTGAGTGACTTGGGAATGATGAAGATAACCTTGAAGCCAGATGCAAAGCCAGTTAAGCAGCGGCCTTACCGGTTGAATCCAAAATACAAAGCGAAGGCCTGCTAAGAATTGGATAAGATGCTTGCATTAGGAACAATTGAACCGGAAGCTCAATGATGCATTTGTTAACGATCCATATCCGACACCATTTACAGATGAGGTACTGGAAAATGTGGGAGGACAGGAAGCCTACTCCTTTACGGACAGCTTCTCGGGGTACCACCAGATCAAGATTGCACTGGAGGATAGGAGTAAAACAACGTTCACTACCGAGTGGGGTTGTTTTCAGTATACAATGATGCCCTTTGGACTAAAGAATGTGTCGATAATATTCTCATGCGTTGTGGTAGCTGCATTCAAGGAGTTTATACGCAAGTTCTTAGAGGTATATCTTGATGATTGGGCCGTATTCGAGTTGGATAAGAAACATACCACGAGCTTACGGTTAATCTTGGATACTTGCCGATGACACCAGATTGCGCTTAACCTAAAGAAGTGTACTTTCCTCATCCCCTTCAGGAACCTGCTCGGCCATGTGGTTAGTAAGCTAGGTCTGATGTTGGATCTGGCAAAGATTGTTGTCATACTTAACCTGCAAGCGTCGCGAAGTGTCAAACAACTGCGCGCCACACTAGGACACACTGGTTACTATCTAAAGTTCATAAAAAGCTACGCACAGATCATGGCACCAATGGAACAGTTGCTAAAAAAGGATGCTACTTATTGTTGGAATGACCAATGTAACAAAAGTCTAGAAACATTTAAGGAAAAGATGGCATCAGCCCCTATATTGGTCTTTCTGAAATGAGACATTGAATTGCACATGCATGCTGACACGTCATGTATCGCATTGGTTATGGTACTCACTCAAGAAGGAGCGGAGGGAATTGATCACCCGATCGCGTTCACAAGTCGATGATTGTCAAAAGCTGAGAAGAATTACTCTAATACTGAGTGAGAAGGATTGGCAATGGTATACGTGCTCTAGAAATACCGCCACTATCTGCTCAGAGGACACTTTAAGATGTATACTAACCACTCTATGCTAAAATACCTACTGAATAAGCCTGTGTTGGGGGCCCGCATTTGTAGGTGGTTGCTATTATTTCAAGAATATGACTTCAAAGTCGTCGTAAAGCCAGGATATCTAAACACAAGCCCAGATCACCTGTCCCAAATTGAGAATGGCGAAGAGCCCACAGACTTAGAGGAAGGACTATCAGATGCACAACTGTATGCAGTGCGCGTCACGAATGGCCATTTTGAGGATATAATCCACTTCTTAACCACAGGAACCATGCTATAGGGATATTCCATTCAGCAAAAGAAAGAATTGGTGATACGCGTAACAGACTTTACTGTTATTGTAGGGCACCTCTACAAAATGGGCAACGATGAAATACTACGCATATATGTACCTGAATTTGAGCAAGGACAGATTCTAGCCGAAGCGCATGGGGGGTTGCTGGAGGAAATTATGCGGGCCGCACCACAACACAAAATATTATTCGCATGGGACTATGGTGGCCAACTCTACAGCAAGACTAGAAAGCGTACTGTCGGGCCTGCACTGTATGTCAACGGACTGGGAAACCATCGCGGAGGGATGAAATGCCGCTTAAGCCACAGATGATGCTACAACCATTCAAGAAGTGGGAAATCGACTTCTTAGGACCTATCGCACCTCAAGGGAAGACGGGCACGTGCTATATCATCACCACAATAGAATACTCGACCCGGTGGGCAGAAGCACTGTTGGTTAAGGACTACACGGCTGCTACAGCTACTACAACTGCGAAATTTTTTGTTCGAGAAGTGTTGACACGGTTTGGATGTTCCAAAATTCTAATGAGCGACCGAGGAACACGCTTTCTGAATGAAATTATCAACATGATCACAGAGGAATTCAAGATATATCATCAACAGATTATGCCATACCATCCACAAGTGAATGGGATCATCGAAGTGTTCAACAAGATTTTGGAGATTGCATTGACCAAGGTCTGTAATGCGCAGTGAAACGATTGGGACTTACACATCCCTACTATGCTATGGGCATACCAAACCACGTGAAATAAGTTGTGGTGGCTCCAGTATTGCAGCAATAATATTGCAACTCCTAGAGCTTCCTTCTTTACTTTTATCAACCCGGTAGTTCGTAACAAACTTGGAAGCGACAATGCTGTATGCAAAAGTACTAGCTCTTACTGCAAGCTGTCACTTGATTAGCTGGCGCAACTTCGCTAGGAGCTTAAGCCAACTTCTATGAGTTCTTAGAAGAATATTTTAACTGTGATGGAAGAAATCTAAGTCTACAGAGGCTATTCTATGTGCAGAAAGAGAATGAAAACTGGAATGAAATGCAAACCCTAGCAAACCCTAGTTTACCCACTAACCCTACTTTTGCAAGAAAAGAGATGGAAACTAATGAAATGAGTGCCATTGCCTATTAAAAAGGTAAATTTCATTTATTCAAGCTACTTCTTAAAATAAATGAGAAGAAATAATCTTTTTGTATTTTCGAGTGTTTTTATATGGAATTATTATGATTATGATTTATCTAGTTGTGACTGTGCAGAGTTTTGGTGGCAAAGGAAGATGGAGTTAGCTTTTGTAGAGGGTGAGGAAGGTGTGGAGAGGTCCTAAGAAGCCCCTAGTATCCTTCTGAAGACTTTCATAGCGATCGGACTTCGAAAAATCACTCACATGAAGTTCTACAGGAGGCTGCAGGGGATCTATAGGAGGATCTACAAGAGGAGGCCGAAAGCTATTTTTGGAGTTTTGAAGGTGGAAAAATGATGGAAAAAGTGAAATGGAGGCTAGATGAAGGGGTTGAGGTGTATAGAACTTGTCAAGGAAGGTCAGGGACAAATGTGATGGTCGGATTTGTTCAAATGGCAAGAGAGCAGCTTTATGGAAAAACACAGAAATTAGCGTAGATTGGCGAAATGTTGTGAATGAGCTGGAAAATTAATGAGAAGTGAGCTGGTGCTAGATGTTTTATGGAGGGATGGTGAGCTGAGATGTACTGCAAGAGATTTGCACATGTGCTTATCAAAACTAACCAAAGAAAGAACTAAAGCAGAATTTTGTTTAGCTTGACCTAATTTCTGACCTAAAAATAGAAAATGCTAAAAAATACCCTATGAACAGAAAAGCATGCGAGAGAACTATGGTAAAGAACAAGAAATGATCTAAGAAAATGAATCTGAACCAATATCAACTTTTCCAAATCAAGTTATCACACTAGCAGTTGCATGGAAGAGCAAAAATTGTGTTTTTGGTGGCACCAGTAGTGCTTTGACCTCAAATCATAGTCCCGAGAAGGGAGAAAGGAGATCAGGGCTTGCTATTGGACTTTTTGAATCTTTTTTTGTCACTACAGCAACCTACTTGAGCAACTGAAATGAAAACAACTATGTTAACCATCAAAAGAAACCTAATCTAACAAAGTAAACTGAACCTATGCAACAAAAATTATCTCATGAATGGAAGCAAAAAATTATAAATACACAGAAGGAGGTGTTGGGTAGCTTGAGTTGGGCCCTAAGCTAAGAGCTTTAGCCCTCTAAAAGAGGTCAGTGCTGGCTCAAAAACTGTTTCATCTTCATTTATCAAAAACAATAGTTACATCACATAAACTGTTCTAAAAAAGGAACTCGAAAATGAGTTGAACAATGTGTTGCAAAAAAGTGAAAAAATATACTAATAACTAGCTAACCTACTGAGGCTCGAAGCCTTCTTATTTATAAAAATGAGGACTTCCAACAGTCCTCCTAAAATCAAGGAACTCGGCTTCCTAGAACTAAAGATAAATAGCAGTCCTACTTGACTTGCTTGGCTGCCCCTTGGAATCAACAATGTGGGCCTTTGTGCTACGAGTTGCTGATGGAGGATTTGAGGAAGGGGGTCATTAATGAAGGAGACACCACTCCTACAAGTCCTATTCCCTATTTTCCTCGAGTTTTGGCTGCCATTTGCTCATAAATTCATTGTCTTTGTCCAAAATTGTTCAAAAAATCTGCATAAAACACTCATTAGACTACATGGAAAAGTGACTAACCCAACTCACTCTACTAGCATAAATATATTCAAAATCATGCAACAAACTAATGAGGATGTTGGATCAAGTTGAAATAAGAGGCAGGATGAGCCCATATAGTTACCCATTTCTGGGGCTCATCATCACCCCTGCTGAATGGGTTGTTCATCATCTGATCAACTAATCTAACTCTTCATCTTTAATGGCTCTGACAGATTCCTTGATATCCCAAGCCTCTGATCTGATGTCCTCCTCTCTATCATGGAAACCTTCTTTCCTATCCACTTCTTCCCATTGTTTATGTTCTTCCTCCTCCTTAACTCCTTCCAACAATCCTAGCAGCAGTGGAGGATTGAATTTAAGACCAATCCAGTTGGCTTTCAAATTTTGCATTGAGTGCTTATATAGGGGCACTCTCCTCATGGCTTCCATCATCCTATTTGGGGAGTGATACTCCCTAATCCTTAAGCTATGTGGTAGTGTATTCCACCTTCTCATGCAAGCATGAAGGCAATCATCGCCAAACAATCTCTCCATATCCTCGAAATGAGCAATAGCATGTGCTTGCTTGTCAACATAGTTAGGGAGAACTTGAGGATTAGTTGCAAGGTGTGGGCATGCATAGATGAGAGCCAACGGTTCTGCTAGTTCTACTCTAATCATCAAGGGATCACTTAGCTCTTTTTCCATTATTTTCTGAATTTCCACTGCTCTCTTTTCTTCATGGCTCATCCACGATGCCATAGCCATTAGCTCCAAGTCTCCCAATGCAGCATTTGGATCCCATAAATTCATGTCAGTAAGTGCCATGTTGTGTAGGTAAAATTTTGCTAGCTTGCTTTATCCTCAGCTGAGCTGTGATCACATAAATGTATAAATTGGCCATAATCTTGAAATGGGATTGTGCCCCTCTAGGCCAGTGTCTTAATCTGGAATTGGAGCCACTGATCTTTGATGTATAGTGCATATGATTTGGCTGACTGCTTGCACTGCAATACTTCCATTGCCCAGCTGGCCATGCAGGCTAACTGAGCTTCCTTTTTCTGTAGCTACCTTTTCAAAATCAACACTTCAGTTTCTGCTTGTGATTCTTTTTCTTGTTGTTGTTTCATCAATGTCTCACTATCTGTCCGGGGTTCATGTTCTTGTTGTTGTCTCTCTGCTGCCTCACTATCTGCCTGGGGTCCCTCTTTCTGTTGTTGTCCTTTCAAGATTGACAGCTCATTTCCTCCTTGAGGTTCCCTTTCTCGTAGCTGCTTTTTCAACGATTCATTTTCTTCCTGCAGTTGAGCTCTTCTGATGCTCTTTGTATGCCTTACCACGCTCAATTATCCGCTCATCTCTCTCAACTTGTTTTCCATGTGCCCTATGTCTTTGACCCCTTTTGTTTTTGCAATCTGCATCCAGGTGGGGGTCCTGATTTCTTCCTTTTCTAGCTTGAAGAAAAGAGGCACTGCAAACTTTTTTGGGATGATCTTCCTGTCTTCCAGAAGGTTGTAGTAGGAGCCTAAGTTAGGCTAACGTCCAGGATATGGTATCTCTTTTGCCTTATATTCCTCTTGGGACTGTTCTTCTGCCTTCTTTTCCAGTTTCTTAGTTTCTTTGAGCTTTGCCAATGTCTCCTATAGAGAGGTTTGTGCCTCCTGTAGGACTGCTTTAGAGTCCATTAATTTGATCCGTTCCTTCCAAGTGGAGGTCTTAGGACTCCCTCTCTCGCAAGTGATGGATATTTTGGAGGGAGATTCCTCCTTTGTTACAGTAGGTGCATCCTCAATGATAATGGGTTCTTTCAAAGGTCGCTGGGGCTTGCCCACCTTGATTCTGGTGCTCCTCCGAGCTTTGAAATACATAGATGTCTATCTTTTTATTTTCCCTTTTTGCTTAGCTGGAGTGCTATGTGCAGCAAGAACAGTTGCTGCTTCATTTATTAGTGTCTCAGGAGACACTTTTTCTTGTTGTTTTTCTTCTTCATCCTCTTTAGTTTTGCCTGTGTCTGCTGTTTCTGATTTTGTTTCCGATTTCTTTGGTGTTGTTTTCTCCTTTTCTTGCTGAGTTTCTTCCTTTCCTGTGGCAGTCTTTTTTTGAGTTGTCTTGGGCTTCTTCTTCTCAGTTCTTGTCCTCTTCCTTTTCTCTGCTTTTGATGTTGTTTTCTTCTCTGCTTTAGGTTCCATTGTGGTTGTGTCATGTTTCTCCTCTTCTCTCTATTTTTCTTCTTTTTCTTCTTCTAATTTAATATTCTATGCTTCCTTTTGGATTTCCTTCTCAAGTTCCTCTTTCTCTTCACTGCTAGATGGACTAAGGTCATCATTGAGAGTTTTTATATCATCTTCTCTAGTCATGTTCCTGAAAATTTCCTAGGCTATAGGGATTGTGTATATGTGGATGGCATCTTCTACGAGCAATTTAATGAGCCCATGGTGGGTCAGTTGGTCTGAAACCCATGCATTCAATTTGGTGCCACACTCTATCAAAGATTGGAGGATAAAATATGGAAGACTGAGTTTTCTAGATGTAGGTAGGTCCATTCCATATCTTAGTTCATGCAATAATCTTAAATGATAACCATAGACTATCTTCATAGGAGATATATTTCTAATCCCATTATTATCCTCTACATGATGTTCATCACGCTGGAAAAAGGTCTTTTTAGCAACCTGTCCTAGTGGTTTTTCTTCTTTGCTCTAGGGGAGCCCAAGTGGAAGACCTGTAATTATGCTGATGAATTCTGGTGTAAGTTCTATGGTTATACCCCTGAAACTAACTGCAGCATGGGTTTTTGAATGGGGTCTTAAAAACATTAAAAATTAATTTGTAACTTCTTCAGCATACCCATGAAATTTCTCAAAGAAAGGCATCCAATTTGCCCTGGTAAAGAGGGCTACCACTTCTGGGTGTTCATGCAATTTGGTGGAGTTCAGAGGCTCCTTTCTCATAAAACCCCCTATCATGATGTTTTAGAGACTACTGGAAATTATCAGGTGAGGAGGAAGGTAGTAAATTTTCAAAATCGAAAATAGAGGAACACGTAAGGTTTTTCCTTAGAATCAGAGAGAGTTGTTCATGTTTCTTCTTTTTAACAAAAAACAAATTGTAATTTTCCTGCCCTTCAAACCCTGTTCTCAACCTAAATTTACTTCTCGGGCTATTGGAGGAAATCAATATTTTGAAAAAGTGGAGAGTATATAAAATAGAGTTTTTTCTTTCTCACAGAATAAACAGACTTCCCAATGCAAATTCACTTTTTTTTAGGCTTGATTTTCTATGGTTGCATCCCTTCTTTACACAACAGAATACCTTGGAGGAGAAAGAGACATAATTTTAGTGCAGAGAGTGAAAATGGAGAGACTGTATATATATATCTCAAAACACACGCAGACTTTTGTTCTCACTTTTCCTCTCTTTTAAACTCAGTACTTTGCTCCAAATCCACCACCCTTTGTAGATAATTAACATGTAGAGTGGGGTTTCTGAGCCTAACTTTTTCAAGCTTGATTTGGCAAAAATTTTGAATTTTCCCTCTACAAAGATGCTCTTTGGCCTTCCTACAGAAAGGCTCCTGTAGACTATGTTTCCGCTCCTGTAGAGTGCGATAATGCTCATGTAGAACCCGATAAGCCGAAGGGTTTTGGAAAACTGGCAGAGAGTGACTGTTTCGCGGTTTTGAAGGTGTTAGGTAAGTTGTTGCAGCCGAGAACTCATCGATGCAAATGAAAACAAAAGGTGGTGGAGGCTTCTACCACAACGTACTTAAGCTTATGGCGTGTTCTGCGGTGATGAGGTGAGGTGGTAAGAAGGGTACGTTATCCCCATCCAGACTGTTGGTCCCTACTCCAGTGCCATTATGGTATTTCATGTCACCGACCCACAATCACTTCCATCATTTCCATTATACGTCGCCACCACTACCTGTTCTAAGTTTTTCTTCCCGAGTTAACTGAACACACGTGTTGATTGCACTCACTGAACACTGTTTGAACTAGACGTGGGTGGCCAGTTAGCTGGCCACTGATTTCATTTAATCATGACCATCTCAATGGTTCATGCAATTTTTAAATGATATTCATGCAACAGAGGAACGGGTTTAGCCACTTACCTGTTAGTCGCTACCGTGCTCTGCATGCCTAGACTTTGGCACTTTTTTCTTGATTTCTGCTGCTTTTGGTGCTCATAGCCTCTGAACTGGTGGCTTGGCTACCTTCTGCTGGCAATTTTTGATCAAGAATGGCTTCTTACATGTTGTATACACCTGTGGTTGCACTGACCCTGCCTCTGGAGCTTGTTTTTTTAAAGGGATCAGCTACTATAGGAATCCTGCAGGATTTCCTGTAATAGCTTCTCCCTCTAAAATTTCTGGCTGAGGTTTGAGTAGGGACTGAAGACATAGCTAAGGAAGGCCCTAAAAGAAAGGCAAAACAACTGGAATGCACCAAGTAAGAAACAAATTAAGAATGTTGCTGGTTTATTCATCATTTTTTTTTTAGGAACAAAAGAAATATAATTTTTGTGTTTTCTGTGCAGGGAAGAAAGAAGTGAGTGGAAATGGAGGTCTGCAGGGATGGAATGGAGAATTAGGAGGATGAATGGTGGTAGGGAGGTCCATAGGCCTTTTGGAAAAATTTCTAGCCCTCAGATTCTTTTCTGAACTTGATTTTGAGCTCTCTGTGGCTTCTATAGGAGCCTCCTGTAAAATGCACAGAGCTTCCTGTAGAATGCACAGTTTCCAGAACGAATGAGACCAGGGCTTGAGAAAGGAAAATGGCAATAGAGAAATGATCTATCAGGGGTGTATTCAGCATGGCCATGTCTTTTTCCTTCTTTGACCCTCTTGCAATCTGCAATGCATTCAAAAGAAGTTAGTTTTTCTGTTTTTTCCTTTTTTTCTTTTTTCTCTCTCTTTTTTTTTTATGAGACAGTTGGGGCACCTCTAGGAGGTTTTCACCCAGGGATATTTTATTCTCTTTTTCTATATTTTCTCTCTTTTTTTTTTGTTTATGGTGTGGGTGGAGTGGAGGAAGAGACCTACTCCACTACCAACACTATTTTACTCAGATTCTCAATGAATTCCTACTTGGAGAGGGGCTTCCTGTAGATATTCAACCTATGCCCATTGACAAGCATGGGGATGGCTTCTTCTTCGATGGTTCGGATTAGAACTGAACCATTGTCATTGCGTTTTTCTATTGTGTATGGTCCCAACCATCTTGCCCTCAATTTTCCCTTGAAATATTTATATCTTGAATCGTACAGCAACGCCCAATCTCCTTCCTAGAATTGTTTTTCTTTGAGGTGTTTGTCATGCCATATTTTCCTTTGAAGTTGGACTACCTTTGAGTGGAGAAGGGCCTGCAATCTCTGTTCATCCAATCCATTTAGCTGAAGTAACATTTCCTTTTGTGCATGGCTGAGATCTAGGTCCAGCTGAGCTGCCATCCTTAATGTGTTATCTTCAAATTCTATTGACACCAAAGCCTTCTTCCCATAGATCAGCTCATAGGGTGTGAACCCTATGGTGGTTTTCCAGGTGGTGTTATAGGCCCAGGTGGCCTCAACCAATTGATCTGCCCAATCTTTTCTGTTGTTTCTCACTACCTTGGTCAAAATCCCTTCCAAAGCTTTGTTAGTGACTTCCACCTATCCATTTGCTTGTGGATGATAAGGGGTGGAAGTCTTGTTCTTGATTTTGTGATGTGCAAGCAGGTCTTCAATCAGATTGGACGTAAACTGACTCCCTTGATCTGTGACTAATTCTCTTAGATAGCCAAACTCGTAGAAGATATTTTCACTCAAAAACTCAACTACTTTTTCTTCTGTTGTTTCCTTGATCGCCTTTATTTCTGCCCATTTTGTCAGATAATCAGTACACACAATGATGTAAGATTTATGTTTTGAAGGAGGGTTAATAGGACCCACAAAGTCCATGCCCCACTTCTCAAATGGCTCGAAAGTCACTTGAGGTTGCAGGGGAATCTCATCCCTTGGAGTAGGTTTCCCCATCCTTTGACAGCAGTCGCTTTGGATGATATATCTTCCGACATCTTGATGAAGAGTGGGCCAATAGTAACCTACCTGCAGAATTTTGAAGGCAGTCCTCTTTGCTGCAAAATGATCCCCACAGGGCCCATCATGACAGATTAGGATAATGTCAAAAACTTCCTCCTCCTTGACACATCGCCTCAAAATCTAATCTGAGCCAATTTTGAAGAGATTTCCCCCAATCCAGGTGAATGGGGCACTTTTCCTCACGATCTTGCTCTTCTCTTTTGAGGACAGGTGTGGTGGAAAATGTGCTGAAACCAAGTAATTTGCTATATCAGCAAACCATGAAGAGAGTACTGAGATAGCAAATAGGTGTTCATTTGGCATTTGATCATCCATCATTCCTTCTTCACATGCAGGTAGATCTAATCTAGACAGAAACTCAGCAACAACATTTTCCTTACCCGACTTATCAACAATGGTTAAATCAAATTGCTGCAATAAAAATAACCATCTAATAATACGAGCATTTACAGGTTTATTCATCAAGTACCTAATTGCAGCATGATTAGTGTGTACAAAGGTTTGATAGCCAGTGATGTAGTGTCTGAAATTATTTAGGGAATGGACTACAGCTAGGAGCTCCTTTTCGGTTACAGTGTAGTTTAATTATACCTTGGATAAGTTTTTAATTACAAAATATATGGCATAAGGCAGCTTCTCATCAACTTGCCCTAAGGCTACTCCTATCACTTTGTTCGAGGCATCTGTATGAATGTGGAAAGATAGGGCCCAGTTTGGACCTCTCAAAATTGGGGCAGTTACTAGTTTACCTTTCAAGGTATCCAGAGCCTCTTGACAGTTGTCAGTCCATATGAACTCAACATATTTTCCCAAAAGACCAAACAATGGAGAGGCTAGCTTACTAAAATCCTTAATGAATCTTCTATAATACCCTGCTAAGCCTAGGAAACTCCGAACATCTCTTACCTTTTGAGGAGGTGGGACCCTTTGGATTAGGGCAATTTTGTTGGGATCCACCTGTAATCCTTGATGAGAAATTGTATGACCTAGCACGGTCCCTTCAGTCATCAAGAATTCGCATTTTTCAGGATTGAGGGACAGGTTCATTTCAATGCACCTGGCTAAACTTTTCCCAAGTTAGTCAAAGATTCCTGGAAGTTAGAACCATAAGGGGTAAAGTCATCCATATATATTTCCACTGAATCATGAACCAGTTCAACAAATATGCTTAATACTGCTCTCTGGAAAGTGGCGGGAGCATTGCACAACCCAAAAGGAAGGACCCGGTATGCAAAAGTACCCCAAGGACAAGTGAAAGTGGTCTTATATTGGTCTTCCAGGCTGATTTGGATTTGATTGTACCCTCTAAACCCATCTAGGAAGGAGAAGAACTTCTTCCCTACCAGGCCATCTAACATTTGATCTATGAAAGGCAAAGGGAAATGGTCCTTCTTGGTCGCTTTGTTTAGTTCCCGATAATCAACACAGATTCTCCACTTCCCATTTTTCTTTGGGACTAGCACCAAAGGAGAGACCCATTTGCTGTTAGAGAAATGGTAGATGAATCCTACATCCAACAAATTTTGCAGTTCTTCTTTGATAATGTCCTTAAGGGCTGGATTCATCCTCCTTTAAGGCTACCTGATTGGTTTACAATCTTCTTTAATGTAAATGTGATGAGTATAGACTGAAGGGTGGACTCCCTTCATCTCCTTATAGCTCCAGCAAAAGCATCCAAGTGGTTTTTCAATAAGCTACACAATTCTTTCTCCTGAGAGGTGGATTGGGATGATTTGATCTTCAAGGTTCTTTCTGGGCAAAATTCCACATTCTTAACTCAGAGAGAGGTCGGATCAGCCACACAGAGATCAACTAAAGGATTGGCTTGGGTTTCTTCCACCAGCTCTTCTAATGGCAACACACTGGGGGTGGATTCTGAATCAAGTTTTCAATAAGATCATAGTCGGTTTGTGGGCCCCCCATGGTAGCTTCTACTGTACAAAATGGTGCAAAATATACTTTATCCTCATCTTCCTCCTCTAATTGGAGAGATAAATCATGTTCTAACAGAGGTTGTGCAGGAGGATATAGGACTAGTTGCTTGGACATATGCCCGTTCTTGATTTTCATGTTCCTAGCTCGACAACTGATGTAGGCATCTGTAGTAGCCAACCAAGGTATTCCCAAGATGAGAGGATACCCAGTGAGCTTTTCCTTTGGCTGGAGAACCAAGAAATTAGCAGGGTACTCCCAGGAATCAATAGAAACCATTACATTTCCACAATCCCCTCAGGGGTCACGGTGGAGCGGTTTGCTAGCTATAGTACTGTTGTGGTCTTTCTCAGGGAGCCCTAAAGGTTGAGCTTGAACATAGTTTCCTTGGTTATTACGTTAATGGTAGTGCCTAGATCAATCAAGGTATGGGGGATTATGGTGCCATTGATGTGGACATCGACTACAGGACCCCTAGGGTCTAGATATTTCAGACAGATTACTTGCCCCAACATCAGGTCAAACAATTGTCCTATGACATTGATAGTTGGAGAATCTCTCCTACACCTGCCTGGGTGCTTGAAGCACTTCTCCTTGATCATCTTGTTGTATATAGGCACATCTTTTATCGCTTGGAGAAGTGGTATTTTCACATATAATTGTTTGAATTCTCCCAGAATTTCAGTTTCTTATGGGGTTAGTTTTGTTGTTCCAATTAGTCTCTCAAGAAAGGGTGGAATGGATTTTGGTTCACTTTCCTATTTTTCTCCCTCATCCTCCTTAGGAGGAGGTTGGCTATCTGGGAGAACCTTCACAAATTGTAGGTTAATATCCTAAATCTCCACAGCATAGGTTGGGCATGATGTTTCTCCACTATATACCTGTTGGGCCTATCTGTTATTGGGGTTCGGGTTCATTTGAGTAGGTATTTGGTGTTGTCTTGGTGGAGCAGGAGTCAATGGTTGTGGTTGAGCAGGAGGTAGAGGCAAAAGAGTGGGAGGAGAATTGTACTAGGGCCTCCACCCCTGATGAGGTGCATTCCATTGAGGTTATGGCTAAGTATAAGAGTGAAATGAATGAGCAACTAGTGGAGCATGGTATTGAGATGGATATGACCAAGGAGGAGGTGTGGACCAGGAAGGATGAGCAAGGGGGCCCCAAGAAGGCATGGAAGTGGCTTGATTGGGGTTGTAATAGGTCTGGGATGTCCCTTGCATTCCCTGCTGGTAAGGTTTGGGCCCATGTGGCCTCCTTTGGTTGATGAAATAGAGTGGTTCAGTGGCTCCTTCAACCCCCTGATATGCAGCTTTAAGTCTGGGCAAGGAAGGGCACTAATTCGTAGGATGGTATTCTTCACAGACTGAGCACACTTCTATAGAGTGCAATGGACATTCATTCCTAGGATGATTTCTAGTGCATTTAAGACAAAAGATGGCCAAAGCCCTCTCGGCTTCCTCTTGTTTCCTTTTGATATGAAAGGTATCCATTTGCATGGCAAGAGTTTGCCTCATCTTGCTCTTGAAATCTTCCAGCCGATTCTCAAGTTTGCTTCTAAGGGATGAATTAGATAACGATGAACTAGATGAGGATGTACTGGCTAAAGGTTGACTTCCCCTACCTCTCTTTCTGGCTACCCTAGAATGGTTTCTAAACACAGTCTTTATGTCATCATAAGGTAGTTGGTAGATGTCTCCCCCAGCCAGCAAATGGAGGGTATCTAGAAGGTCTTCAGGGACTTCTCTGAGCAAGACCAACTTTAGAGATTCAGGGTTAAGTGTGCACCTGGCCCTTTTATAACTGAGCTAAAACCTCTCTTCATAGTCTTCTAAAGATTCAACACTTTCCATGGTCATTAAGAAGATTTCTTCCTTGGTATCCTTTGACCTACAGTAGTCTCGGTATTTGTTGTTAAAGACTCGTTGCGTCTGAGCCCAAGTTGTGATACTGTTTCCAGTTAACCCCATGAACCAGCACAATGTTGCATCCTTGAGGGTAGAAGGAAACAATTTCAACTTCTGCTCATCTTCTACATAGTCATAGGTTCGACAGAGAACAACAAATTCAAACAAGAAGGTATCAGGATCTTCGGTAGTCAATCCATGGAAGTGAGGTAAGGCTGAAGGACTTGTGTTTTTAATTTTTGTGTCCCCATTGGTCTCTTGGATAGGAAAGGCACCCTCTATTATTTCCCCATTTCCTCTAACGTTTCTGCTTTCAGCCATAGTCTCAGGAGGAATGGTTTCTTGCTCTTCTTTTGTTATAGGATCTTCATATATCCTTGGAGGTTCACCTATAGGTTCTTCTGGATCACTGCCACCAAAGAAGAGAGAAGGGTGACTTAGTGATGTGGTGTGGCTATTGGGTAGGAATTTTCCTGAATTATCTTTGTTCCTACGAGGCATGAAGGAAATATCTTTTTGGGTGATTTTTGTTTTTTTTTGCTTGTACCTACAAAACTGAAATGGATTGAACAAAAAATTGCAACTAACTGAAATAAATCTTGTTGAAATGAAATTGCAGAATTGAAATGAAAGCAAGGAAATGACTAATCTATTTTGCTAAAATGGAAATTGTAGAATTGAAATGAAAGAAGGAAATGACTAATCTACTTTGCTAGAATGGAAATTGCATAATTGAAATGAAAGCAGGAAACGCCTAATCTATGCTTGCTGAAATAAAATTGAAATATTGAAATGACAGTAGGAAATGCCTAATCTGCACTTGCTGAATTGAAATTACAGAATGGAAATGAAAGCAGGAAATTCCTAATCTACTTTTGTAGAATTAAAATTGCAGAATTGAAATGAAACAACCACTCTACTTTTGCTGAAATAAACTACTTAGCAGAATGTTGCAGTAGAAAATAGAAGAAAAGCAGTAATCACAAAATAATATGACGCTTCCCTGACAACGACGCCAAAAAGATGGTGGGCTCCAGTATTGTAGAAATAATGCTGCAACTCCTAGGGCTTCCTTCTTTACTTTTATCAACCCGGTAGTTCGTAACAAACTTGGAAGCGATGGTGTTGTATGCACAAGTACTAGCTCTTACTATAGGTTGTCACTTGATCAGCTGGCACAAGTTCGCTAGGAGCTTAAGCCAACTTATATGAGTTCTCAGAAGAAGATTTTAACAGTGATGGAAGAAAGCTAACTCTATAGAGGTTATTCTATGTGCAGAAAGAGAATGAAAACTGGAAGCGCAAACCCTAGTATACCCACTAACCCTAATTTTGCAAGAAAAGAGATGGAAACTAATGAAATGAGTGGTATTGACTACTAAAAAGGTAAATTTCATTTACTCAAGCTAATTCTGAAAAGAAATGAGAAGAAATCATCTTTTTGTATTTTCGAGTGTTTTTATGTGGAATTATTATGCTTGTGATTTATCTGGTCGTGATTGTGTAGAGGTTTGGTGGCAAAGGAAGATTGAGTTGGCTTTTGTAAAGGGTGAGGAAGGTGTGTAGAGGTCATAAGAAGCCCTTAGTATGCTTATGAAGACTTTCATAGTGATCGGACTTCAAAAAATCACTCACAGAAAGTTCTACAGAAGGATACAGGGGATCTACAGGAGGAGGCTGAAAGCTATTTTTGGAGTTTTGAAGGTAGAAAAATGATGGAAAAAGGGAAATGGAGGCTGGATGAAGGGGTTGAGGTGTCTAGAATTTTTCAAGGAAGGTCAGGGACAAATGTGATGGTCGGATTTGTTTGAATGGCAAGAGAGAAGCTTTATGGAAAAAACGCAGAAATTAGGGCAGATTGGCGAAATGTTGTGAATGAGCTGGAAAATCAATGAGAAGTGAGTTGGTTGTTATAGAAATTTTTGGGCACTGCAACCCCAATCATAAATGTCCATAAACTGAGGGCTCCTAAGTCCCTAAAAATTTTGCTTCACTACCTAAAGGAACAAGGTAAGCTGATTACATCATCTCCTAGAAGTTCTCCACTAAAAACTACTGAGACATGGTCAAAACTGGACCATACTGAATACCCAGTGAAGAGGATGCGATGCATATCACCTTCCCAGTGTAAACGGTGCGATGCATGGATGGCCCCTCTGTAGGGTGTGATGGGCGAGAATGGACAAATGGCAGAGACAGTTTGCGAGGTGGAAAATCATAGAATCTTCCAGAAGCTTCCCCTCTGACACTTGCCTCTTTGTTTTCGACCAGGGATGAGTGAGAGATCATCAGTCTCCAAGTGGAATCAAGAACTATTAGAGAGAGGACAATAATCAAAACCCCAGAAGATGACTCACCCCCCTACAATCATCTATATATGGATCCCTCATCACAGAGATCCGAAGGTTGGAATCTTGTACCTTGTAGAGAAGTGTTGTTGGTTTTCTGGTGAAACTTCATAGTGTTGGGTGATCTAAGCTTTACTTGAGGTGAATAAGGGCTTTCTTGTTGGAGGATGATGCTGGGTCAGAAAAATTGGTTGTAATCCTCTTGCTATTCTTGATATTGATAAAGCTATTCAAGTTTTCCTCCATATTCTTGTATGTTTGATTATATATGCATTGGTGTGGTTAATACATATTTGGTCCTGTGTTATTTATGAATATAGATCTTTGTTCTTCGATAGTAGTATGTTTCTTTGATTCCACAGGTGCTCTTTGAAGATGGGCAGACGAAGAAGAAGTGACAAAGATCTATCAGGAAGGAGAGGAATCAAGTAAGGAACCAAGCACAAGACTAAGGTTGGTGTCCTTTGTTCCACTCTTATCTATTTTTCATAAAGGAAAACGAAAGTAGTCTTTACTTGTTTGTTTCTAAGATAGCTACCAGTTTTAGTGGGAATAGCAGCTCCGAGTGGACACTATTCTCGGTAAAAAAATGGTGACTCCACTGGGGAGCGAATAGATTTTTTTCTAGTCTATCTTTGTTTGTTTTATAAACTTACAGACAGAGCGAGAAGTCAAGCCAGCTAGCCTTCAAACTGCATTTGTTATACAAATGAAAAGTAGATCAATGCTGCTTCAGTCTATCTCCGATTTTTGTTTATAAATTGATCAATCGATCTGAAAATGTTCTAATTTCCCTAAGTGGTGGCTCTAGTAACCTCCTTAGATCAACCCCTGTGATTTACATTTACTAAACATCACTTACTCGGCCTAAATCCCTGAACTGAATTGTAAATTGTGAGCAAATACTGGTAAAAAGTCTTGCACTGGTACCATCGCACCCTCCCTTCCAGGCAGTCTATATGCATCACACTTCCCGTGTGCAGTAGGTGAGATGCATATTGGATTCCCTGTGTCACAGGTGCGATGGTCAGGGAAGGTTAATTTTACCTTCAGACGTTGGTTTTTCTTCACTCTTTTCAGTTCTATTCAGGAGTTTTGCTGTCTGTGGTTAGTATATCTCTGTGAAAACCCCCTCTCTTCCATCATTCTGCCTCTATTGTGCAAAGAATTGTAAGTGTTTTTATGTATTGTGCGCCATTTTCAGTTCTCTTTTGCAAAGAAGTAGCATAGTCGAACTGTCGTTTCTTAATCTAAAAGTGTCGTAAGTGTCATTTTCAGTCATAGAAGAGAATCCCATTGTTCTTGATAGTCGATTGTATTGTTACTCTTGTATATGATTTGAATTAGTAGTTTTTAAAGTGTTGAAAAACATTTTTCATTTCGAAATCGCAAAGTGTCGCCCTTATCTTCACTTCATTTTGAAAAGAAATTTGTTAAATATTGTCACTTTGAAAATAATTCAGATTTGCACTTAGCTTTCTTATCATCATTCATACATTAAGAAGGTTGAAAACAAATACATGCATGTGCATTTGCATTTAGACTGCTTGGTTTGATTTAGGATAGTGCATTTAGTGTGTGCTCTGTGCTCTTTGTTGAAAGACTCTCGATTTTCTTTCCTTACTAGCTAGGATTTTCATTGCCAAAAGAAGATTAAACAATTGTTTATCATCTTAGACTGCATTTTAGGAATTGTATACACATCACGCGGTGAACCTGAAAGGAAATTTTTTATACAAGATCAACTATAAAATAAATTTAATGAATCTAAAAACGCTTTGGAACCTAACGCACAACATCTATAAGTCTATGCTAGAGACGTATTCTGGCGTCGTAAAACCTGGTAACTATTGTTTTCATTGTCGGTTGGGTGATTCCTCCACTCTGAGATGACAAGTGCCAGTACAGACTTGTGCTCCCACGTACCGCCGAGTATATATTGGGAGACCACAATAGGCTATATCCTTTATCCTTAGGAATTCGTGCCTGCCGCCCTATCGATCGCAATGCACTGAACACAGCATTCAGGAAGATTGACTTCCATATCGTAAAAAGTATTCTGCAGTGTTGTGATTGGTTTGGTAATCCCCTCTGCCTAGATTTCCAGAGAAGTCTCTTTCATTCCTTTTCAAACTCCTTAAAGAAAAGGTCCATCTGAGCACTTGTCACTTCAGGCTCATTAGAAGATATTCTCCCGCCATCGGAAGTTCCTGAAGAATCGCTAAGGAATCTTTGGAATAGGCTTAATATGTCTGAACAACCATCAACATCAAGGACTGTGTTACCCAACACAGTGGCAGCAGAAATTCCTGCTGCTACTCCAACAATGTTCACCGACGTGCCATCTGTCCCAACCAACTCTCAATCGCTGGATGAATTCCATCCAGGGGCTGTTTCGATAGTATGGATTGTTCCCGTTTGTTCGTCCAAAATTGTATCTGGAATCTCTTACGTTGAGTCTCGACAAATTGATCCTTCACAGTGTCAATTTGGGAAAACCAGTCCCTAAAGGAAAATCATTCCTTTGAGTACTGGATTACAGTCGTATGGAGGGCCGTATACCCTTTCATTTCCTTCTTTGGAAGGACAACCATGCGAGAGTTCACAACAAAATTTAGGTTATGCTGGAATTACAACTCGCGGTTGGGTGCCAATCTTGCCTCAACAACCAAGGGTTGTATATTCAATGCAACTAGTCCACCCTGTGTCAAATATTCCCACTATACCTGCTATCTGCGTCGCAAGTACAAGCGCTACCTATTGTATGTCAACCCCAAGTTTCTTAGGTTGCAATATAATAGCCTCTTGTCTCAGTGATTCAATCACAACCTTAGGTTAGTGCCTCCTTATCTGGAGTGACTCTGGCTCAAACAGGTCAATCATCCAGTATTGGACAACAGCAAATGGTCCAACAACCATGGCTTGTTCAATATCAACAACCGCAATTCCAGAAATCATATCAGGGACCTGAGCAACAAGCCTTTGTAAGTAATGGGAAACCACATTGCCAAAGCGGTTATCAACAACCATACTATAATGGTTATGCCCATCAACCTTATCAAAGTTACCAACATCAAATACATTATGCTGGTATGCAAAGACCAACTGCTCAGGTGATTCCATCTTATCCTGGGTATGCTTCGACTAACTTGAATCAACAGTTTCCCTTTGTAGAAACTCTAGAATTACCAGATCTAAACCAGCTGACGAATGATATAATTGCTTATGCCCCTTGGTGGTCGGCGATTCCTCATAAACTTCTGTCAGATATTCCTAAATTTAATGGAAATCCGGATGAAGACCCATCGAATCATGTGATGACCTTTCATCTGTGGTGTTCATCAAACACTCTCAATGATGATTCGATCAGGTTTCGCCTTTTTCAACGAACGTTAACTGGTCCAACAGAAAAATGGTATATCGAATTTCCTAGAGCTTCGTTTGATAACTTCAGCAACCTAGCCACAACTTTTTTAACCCATTTTCAGTTACCCATAAGGTATGAAACAGGAACAGAGCTTCTTACCAATTTCAAACAAATGACAGCCACTCACATATCTAATCGACATCGTCGTAGAATGGTAAAAACATATGTTCCTGATCAGCTGTTGGCTGAATGGTTTATTAATTCATTATTACCTTCTATTACAGAATATGTGGCAAAGGGAGGAGTCGTCACTGAAGAGCAAGTTATTGCTTGTGCACAATATCTAGACTTGATCTATACTCAATCTAGCATGCTCTACAATAAAATCCCTGATGCTCCTAGACTGGATTTTTTCTTTCCTCCCCCTCATAAATCAAACAAAGACTCTCGTGTCGACAATGGCGTGATAGGTACGACTAGCACGAAAACCATAAAGGCTACGTCAAAGAAAGCCCATACAGTTTCTAGTCAAAATGCAAATGAAAAACTTCTTGCCTCAGAGGTTAATGCCATGTCGACTGACAAAGGCAAAGAACCAAAGCAACCAGGAGGCAAGAAGAAAAAGAAAGGGAAAAATATGAAACAAGAGGAGTCATCTCCTAAAAAATATTCTGCAAACCCTTTTAGGCAAAGGAAACCTCCTTTAGGGTGTCAGATATTCGATGAGGATCATCGGACAAGAGATTGTCTATATAAAGCTGAGCTTAGAAAATTCTTCAAGAATTCAAAAACCTCAGAGGTATTGACTGATCCATTCCTGAACCCAGGATTAAATCCGGTTGCTAGCAACAATGGTTCCCTGTCCCAAGTGCTTATGTTGTCCATTTCGAAAAAACAAAATGATGCTTTGATATTGACAAGGAATAAAGATTATGGAAATCCACAGATGTCGAACAACAAGGCTACAGATCAACCTAGTAGTTTGACAACAACTTCGACCGAAGTTGTGCCACCCATCATTCCTGAGCTAACGATAAAGCCACCAAAGGGAGTAGTACACAAATCGGCATTTAATCCTCGTGCCAGAGCAGCACAACATTATAATATAGTGGAGGATCTGGCCAAATCACCGTCCGCTATGTCGACACTTGAGGTACTGCAAAATTGCCCTTCCCAAAAGCAGGCTTTATTATCAGCGATAGGTGGGATTGACCCAGCAGATTCCAATCTTGTGGCCTTTGATCACGAAGGATATGACCCTCAGTTACTAGCTCAACTAGCTTTCCTTATTCAAGTAAAAGCCCTCAACAAAACTATTCATCGAACAATTACTGATGAGGGGGCATCTACATGTATTATGTCAATGAGTTGTTGGAAAAATTTAGGCTTACCACCCTTACCGCGATCGTCAACAACGTTAAAATCATTTGATGGGTGAACATACACTCCATATGGGATTGTAAGTAACTTGCAAGTCGAACTGGGGACAAAAATAGTAGAAATTGATGTTTAAATCATTGGCAGAAACCTCGATTATAACATCCTACTGGGAAGGCCCTAGATATATGCTATGGCTTTCGTTCTGTTGACATACTTCAAAAATATTGCATTTCCCTTCCAAGGAGGAATCATAATCGTCGACCAACAAACATTTCTCCCTAACAGTTCACAAGTTACGGGAAGCATTCCAATGATCCACGGAAGCTCTCAGTCGCTTCAAAATATCAGAGTAGGCCTCCTAAAATACCCTTCCTTAATGGAGACTTTTTCCCTTCCGCCTCCGAGTAAGCTGGTAGAAGTGGCCACAGTGGAAACATGTCCCATGAGATCTGTAGAGCTATAACTAGGGTCTCTCACACCTCTAATTATTCCACATTAATAAATCAATCCGGGAACGTTTTGTTGCAAAGAGTAACTCAATCCGAGGCTATTTGTCCGAGTAATGCTTAGTAGTATAGTGTTCAGAAGATACAAAAGAAGACAGATGCTAAGCTGTAACTGAACTAACCCAAAAGATAGAATCACACAAGACATTTGATCAGTCAAGGGTACGGAAGCAATAACCCATCCCTCTAGAAACTGATAAAAATGAAATTAGAGCATGGACTTATAGGTTTGGGAGCTAGGCAGCGTCTTGCTGAGGCTCACTACAGCCTTAGACCTTCTCTCACACCAAAACAACAAAGGCAAGTAAATAAAACGGCAGAAGGTAAAATGGAACAGAAAAATGGAAATGGAACAGCAATCGAAAGAACTGAATCTCGCGAGTTAAAACCAACTGATTCTCACTCTGATTTTCTCTTCAAGCAAACTAGATAAGATATACTTTATGAAACAACATTCATTGATGAATTATGGAACAACAACCATCCACCATATATACAAGCTCTATATTAATATAGTAATATGAGAATGAAGGATGATATAACTATGTTTCTAAACAAAGTAACAGTACTTTCAAGTCCCAACAAGTATTATTTCACATGGATCCAATAACAGTAACATTCATACCGACACTCTATTACAGAAATAGCTGATTAAAGATGCAATTCAACCCTGAATAGATCCAATTATATAGTGCAGAGTCATTAGATGGAAAGCTCATTCATATATTGATCATAACAGAGCATAGCATATCATATGAAAGATGTATCAAATTACTGAGCAATAGAGATAAACAAACCACACATAAATCACAGTATAATGATACAAAAGCAAGTGTCCTTCTGAGCCGGGCCCTTAGCTGCCAATGGTACACCGCCTTAGATTAGTCCAGACGCAGAGATGAAATAAACACCAAGTCTTTTGTATTAATGCATCAACAAATGTATAACAAAACCAAGTCTCAGTGAGACTCGATGATCAAAGTTTTGTTCTGAAACTTAAAATTATAAAAACAGTAGTCCTATTTTCTCAATGACGCTATTCCTTTATATAAAATTAATGACGGAGTTATCTAGATAACAAAGATAAGTAAAACAGCGATCCCTCGGGATCGAAGATCCTGAGGGATTCGCCAATCGGTTAATCTTTCACTTTTCTTTCTCGCGTTCGCCGACTCGGTATCCCTCTTTCCTTTCCTGGGCTATTCAGCTCGGATTTACTCGATCTTGTTCGCATCCGGTTCCCCTCTGGAGGGACAGCAGGTATTCCTCTTCGGCTTTCCACTTTTGGACGGCAACTCCTTGCTTCCACTTCTCCCTGCATAGAAAAACGACGATTCTTAGTGATTGAGCTTCCCTTGTTAATTCTTTCACATTTTATTACAATCCTTTATCTCTTTTGAATTCACAATGCAGAAATGGTTACAATTATTACTGAAAAGCCACTAAATTGCTTGTCAAAAGCATACCTTTCAAGTACTCCACACACCCCCTTGCTTACCCTGTTTCATGCCCTCATGGAAACATTATAGTTGACATGCAAGGCGGTGAGAGAATAGGCCGGAGAGGGGATCTCGTGAGGAGGCCGACAACCGTGATGAGCAACTAGATTATCAAAGAACTGATTTATTTGATCTGCAGGCATTTCATAAAAGGCCTGATATCTGGGTGCAGGGTGCCAAATAATTGGACTGTGAAATCGATACCCCAACTAGGATGGCCCTGCTTGCAGAATCCGATCCCCATAAAGGTTCAATCGGCTAGCAGCCAGCTCAAAATTCTCGTATTTGAATGGTTCCCTGAGCTGGATGTTTGGGCTAGAGGTCTGGTATCGAAATTTTGTAGCATCGATGGCAAGGTCTTTAATAGTCAGGAAATATTCTAGGTTATGTCGGATCAAGTCTTCATGCATGGACCCTAATATCTCGATGACACCCGGGATCCTCATAAGGCTCCTATGCTCTCTCCATAGCGTCACTGGGTCTCTAGGTTCGGCTCGTACCCATAAGTCTAGGCTATTCTCCTGTCTCTGAAAGGTGTTATAAGCTCTGAGCCATTTCAGCTTATTAACCCCAAATGAGACAAAGGCTTGGAAGTGTATATCGCCAACAAAAGGGCTAGGATTTAAATCAGTTTCCTGGTCTAGCACGAGGTTGTGCAAGTAAAACTCGCACAATAACCTTTGAACCTTAATTCCGTAATGCTTGCAACAATCTATAAAATCGTTAACAGTATTGATGTGGATAGGTGCACCTTCCCTAATGGCTTTTATTTTAAATCGCAAATATCGTTCAAGCAAAAATAAAGCATAATTTTCAGCAGGGGCCCTACAAGTCAAAACGTCATTATACAAGGAACACATAGTTTCCATCTGCTTAACAACACTATCTAATCGACGAGTTACCTTAGCAACCTTTTCTTGCTCCTTTTGCCATCCTTTGAAGGCCTGGCTCTCGGACTGACTAATATCCCGAAGTTGTTGTTGTAGCTCTTCGTATTTCTCCTAGGGGACTGTTTGTTCTCTCAACTGCTTAGCTTCTTACTGATCTTCCTTCATCATTTTTTGCAAGGTCCTTGCTTTTGGATCCTTTTTCCATAAAGCCGTAGAGGCTGGGAGTTTGACCTGGACCTTTCTATTACAGTTCTTAGAGTTTAGGACCCAAATTACCCCTGAGGGTGGTGCTTCTGTCTGGGTCTTCTTGCTTTCTCTTTCTTTCTTAACGCGAATAAAGGGTTGATGTGGTCCCCCTGCCATCATACCCTCTTGCTGTTCCATTGGAATGTCCATCCGTTCTTTAGGGTCAGATGGAATAGCAGTCTGTCCCTCCACGATATTTGGAACAACGCTTGTTCTTCAATGTCACTTGGAACAGCAACATGTTCCTCGATGTCATTTGGAACAGCAGTCTGTTCCTCGGCAGTAGGTCTCCTAATGGGGTTTCGACCAAAAAAATGGGTATAGGTATGTCGCCTCCGGGGTTTTACTGCAGTGGCTCTCTTCCTTTTCCTTGCGGTCCTTTGTATCCTCAAGTTGGCTTTCAAAATTCGAATTTGTTGTCGGAGCCTGGCTATAGTTCCCAGCAACCTCTGTTGTTTCTTCCTTAATTTCTTAATTTCCTTTGCCTCGGCAGAGAGTTTGGCCCTTAGTCTGCTCCATCTCCATCTGGGATTTCTTCGGGCATCTTAGGGATAGATTGTCCCTGATTGGTGTCTTCCATTTCATCATCAGGTAGGTTTTCTTCTCCTACCTTTTCTGCATGTGCTTTCTCGGGTATATCTTCCTTCGCGGGTACGTCAGGGATGCCTGCTGTGCTGGAGGGCTGGCCATATTCTCCCATATTGGCCAAGACTGTTGCCAATTCCTCCTCACCCACAGGGTCCTGCAGTGGGCTACCCCCTGGCTGTACTACTTCTTCTTCTTGATTGACCTGCTCAGTAGCTATCTCTGCCTCAGAGTACTCATCTCTTTCCTCAATTTCTCCTCCAGGCTAGTCAGCCTCGGCCCCTGATTGCTCATCATTTTCTTCAGAGGGTCCTCCTTCTGGTTCTGGAGGTTCATCCACAATTTCAATTGGCTGGGTAGTGGTTCCCTGAATCTTTTCCAGCCTTCCTCGTATCCGGGCTAGCCGGGCTGATTTCCTTGGTCTCTCGGGTTGGTCGGGTGTGCCAGCAAGTTCTCTGGGTTCCTCTGGTCGTTTCGGCGTACTGGAGGATTGTTTTCGTTTTGGAGCAGCATGTCTTTCTACTGCTGATTCCTTACGTTTCTCTGATCGTTCCAGCGTACTGGAGGACTATCCAGTTTTTGGGGGTGGTGCAGCCAATCCCCCCTCGACTATTGCGATAAGTTCCTCCCAAGTGCTTTGTTGTTGAGTGAGACTGTGGCTCACTATCAATCAAATCAGTCAGTGGTGGCTAACGACTGCGTCTATGTGCTGTGCCTTTTTCAGGCTTCGGGCCGCGTCATGTAATAATGAATTTAAAAGTGCAGGGAGATTTACAGAACATTTTCCTTTTAAAAAAGCTAAAAGTTTCACGTGGCGAGGTCTTACCACGTCTTTCCTCCCTTCGCAGGTGATATAGCTCTGCACTATCTTTACTAGCTTGGTCCAGGGTTCCCCTAGCGTTGCCGGTAGAACTCCTTTCCCTTTGACTGTCAAGCTTTGGCCTTCGTCCTGGAAAATATCCATAGCCTTTTGTAATCTTTCCTTTTTCAGCGTCCATACGGGTCCGACAGCTGGTAGTCCCAAGACTTCTGCGATGATATCATCCGTGACCGTTATCCACTTTCCTCCTACTATGGAGTAATTTTCCTGCAAATTTTGTAGGAATTCCAATGCCACTGCTTCATTTGACTCTTGTAGGCGGCTGAAATAATTCAACCACCCTGCGTCTTCCAGGATTTTGTGGGCAGCAGCGGAGACTGTCAACTCCTGACGTTCGCTTTGGATCGTCTTTCCCCCCATGATTCTACTCAAAATTCTTAAGGGAACAGCAACTGCTTGTGGTGTTTGAGACGCAGAGAGGATGATCGTTGCCGAATTTTGGAACAAAACACAGAGCATGCAACAAAAAAAGGATCATGGACGGAAATTTCCGTAAAATGGAATTATCATATCGTTAAACCATGCCATACCTTCGTACATTATCTCGCCTGAATGGTGTGCAACCACGTAATCCATGGAGTAATGAGGTTACCTTCCCCCCGCGATCTGATAGGTTGTCCCGAGCCGTCAAAGAGTGTAGCAGCAGCCAGTCGGAAGTCAAGTCATTAAGAAACAGCATATGAAATTATGCCATGTTTTAGAAAAACAATGAAATGCCGAAATCGAGGCAAAAAGGTAGATCACGTTTTACATAAGAGCCTGCGTGATATAATGAGAGGCCGGGAGATGGGACGTCTGTCAAGCGTACGAAATCTCTAGTGGTCATCGTCAGTTCCGTTGCCATGATTGGTGGTAATGAATATTCATGCGATATATACATCGGGACATGACATATGATCTATTCAAAGGATATAAGAGACAAAAAATATTGATATCATACCTGTTGGTGTAACCATTACGACTTCGATGCCATTAACAGAGCTCTGCTGCCAACAAGTGTTCATAACCTTGGCAAAGTTGTTTATTTCACCCTCTGGAACCATGATCCGTTATGTGTATTTTGAAGAGTGCTTTGTCAAAATGCAGGCCATTATGCTGGCTTGGTAACCAGATAGCCATAATGCCATTCACAAGGTAGGCATGAAACGTGGACAGGCCGGCTCGTGATGAGACCCCCTGTTCCAAGGTTTGTTTATTTACTATACCTTTAGACCATTTCCCTGGTGTGGTGGTCGTAATGGGAATGCCACTTCGCTTCCATCCTTATGATCATGGTAGGCTGGCTCTCAATGAGACCCCCTATCCTGCATTTGAAAATTTTCATATTTTCTTTTTGTTTTTGCAGAGCACCTCTTTTTTGTTTATTTACACATAAGGGTGGTTCCGCACTCCTTAAGAGCGGGGAATGGTGGAAGAAGTCTTATCATCCCAACAGACAGATATAAATCCTTTGCTCTTACTCCTAAGTAATAATCAAGAGAGATTTTTAGGGAAATCTTCATGATAAAGATCACCAACCAGGGTGCCGGTAATAAGACAATGACGACGAAGATGAAAAGTTAATGTCCCTCCTCTTGTCCTCTTATAAATACTAGGCTTTATAGTGATGGCGATCTATGATCTTCTGACCTCGGTATATCATGGTTTATGTTCATCGCATAAGTCCATTGTTGTATCTAAAAGACTGGGGAGAACATGGGCGCAAAGCATCCTCAATAAGAGCAAAAGATGCTGATGGCATTCCTCATAAAAGAATCCATGCAAATAAATTCATAGGATGTCGTTTCTTTGAAAGGAACAGCAGAAAATCGCGAATGTTGTTCCTTCTGAAGAAGGAACAACAGAGACACTCAAATGTTGTTCCTTTTGAAAAGGAACAGCAGACACACTCCAGTGCTGTTCCTTTTGAAAAGGAACAGCAAGACACACAAGTGTTGTTCCTTTTGAAAGGGAACATCAAAAACCACACAAGTGTTGTTCCTTTTGAAAAGGAACAGCAAAAACACACAAGTGTTGTTCCTTTTGAAAAGGAACAGCAAAACCGCACAAGTGTTGTTCCTTTTGAAAAGGAACAACAAAAACACACAAGTGTTGTTCCTTTTTGCAAAGGAACAGAAAAATCACACAAGTGTTGTTCCTTTTTGCAAAGGAACAACAAAATCACCCAAGTGTTGTTTCTTTTTGCAAGGGGAACAGCAAAATCACACAAGCATTGTTCCTTTTGAAAAGGAACAACAAAATCACACAAGCGTTGTTCCTTTTGAAAAGGAACAGCAAAATCACACAAGTGATGTTCCTTTTTGCAAAGGAACAACAAAACGCACAAGTGCTGTTCCTTTTTGCAAAGGAACAACAAAATCACACAAGTGTTGTTCCTTTTTGCAAAGGAATAGAAAAATCACCCAAGTGTTGTTCCTTTTTGCAAAGGAACAGCAAAACGCACCAGTGTTGTTCCTTTTGAAAAGGAACATCAGAAACACACCAGTGTTGTTCCTTTTGAAAAGGAACAGCAGAAACACTCCAGTGCTGTTCCTTTTGAAAAGGAACAGCAGAAACACACGTGTTGTTGCTTTTAAAAAAGGAGCAGCATAAACACTTAGAATGCAAAAAGAAAATCAGGAAAACATATATACAAGATGTTATGTACAAGTTATGAAAAAAATGAATTTCTAAAATTATAGGTGAGGAAGATTTCGCTTCCTCTCCTAAAATTTCCATATCAGTGTCTTGTCGTAGCTGCTGACAGAAGGATTCCCGAGTGAGTGGCTTTCGATAGAGATGAACTCGGTGGCCATTTACTTTGAATGCATATTCGGAACCGTCAATTTTGATCAGATAAAGGGTCCCGTTTTCATGTACTTTTTGGATTTCGTATGGCCCTAACCATCGAGTCTAGAGTTTCCCCGGGAAGTCTTGAAACCGAGAGTCATATAACAAAGCCCAATCTCCTTCGTGAAAGACTTTGTTCTTGATAAGTGCATCATGCCATTTAGCTCTCTGCTGTTGAACCAATGTTGTATTTTGTAATGCAGAGAGCCTAATTTCGTCCAATTCATTAATCTGCTGTAATCGATTGATTTGTGCCTCACTTAGATCTAGGCCAACTTCCTGTGCAGTTCGTAGCGTTTGGATTTCGAATTCTATGGGGAAGATAGGTTGTTTTCCAAACACTAATTGATAAGGCGAATAGCCTGTGGTACTTCTCCATGTGGTTCTATAGGCCCACAGTGCCTAAGGTAATCAGGCGGCCAAACCACGCCTATGCGATGCAATAGTTTTTGTTAAAATTGATTCTATTACCTTATTACTACTTTCTACTTGCCCATTTTCCTGCGGATGGTATGGGGTAGTAATATTATGTTGGACATGATAATTGTTAAGTGTTGCAGCTAATTTATTTCCAACAAATTGTGGTCCACCATCTGTAATTAGTTCTCTCAGAAGTCCATAACTTACAAACAAATGGAACAAGAATTGTATTACAGAATCTTCTGTAGCCTTAGGCAATGATTCGGCCTCGACCCAGTTAGTAACATAGTCTGTCGCCACCAGAATGTATGTCCTCTGATTTGATGATGGATTAATGGCCCCGACGAAGTCAAGAGCCCATTGTTCAAATGGCTCAATGACCAATTGTGGTCTCAGAGGCATTTCGTCAGCTTGGCCAGGTCGTCCTGCTCCCTGGCAGCTGTCACAGGCTTGTGCAATTTTTTTCGCATCTTTGAAAATTGTAGGCCAATAGTATCCCGTCTGAAATACTTTATGTGTTGTTCTCTTTTCAGCAAAGTGTCCCCCGCATGGTCCGTCATGGAAAGCTTTTAAAATGTCGAAGATTTCATCTTCTTGAATACATCTCCTAATTTGCATATCTGCCCCTGTGTGGAACAAATGGCCCCCAATCCACGAAAATCGAGTGCTCTTCTGAACAATCTGCTTTCGTTCCTGAGGGGTTAAGTGTTTTGGTAGCTTACCTACTGCAAGGTAATTGGCGACATCAGCATACCAGGGTGTTTGAACAGCAACAGCAAACAGGTGTTCATCAGGAAATTGGTCTTCTACCGCTGTTGTTTCAATTGATTTCGGTATTCGTGAGAGAAAATCGGCTACAGGGTTTTCCTTGCCAGGTCGATCCTTGATTGTGATATCGAACTCCTACAATAAGATCAACCATCTGGTTATTCTAGCATTTGTAACTGGTTTATTTTCCAAATATTTGATAGCAGAATGATCTGTATATAACACAACGGGATAGCCTGTGATATAATGTCTAAATTTGTTAACAACATGTATTACAGCCAGGAATTCCTTTTCAGTGACAGTATAATTGAGTTCGGCAGAGGATAAGTTTTTTCTGATATAGTAGATAGCATATGGTCTCTTATCCTCTTCTTGCCCCAGGACTGCACTAATTGCTGTATCCGAGGCATCAGATGAGATTTGGAATGGCAAATTCCAGTTTGGTCCTCGAAGGACTGGGGTTATTGATACAAGCTTCTTCAATTCCTTAAAAGCCTGGTCGCATTTTTCTGTGCACAAGAAATCAACATTACCAGTTAGAGCATATAGAGGTGCAGCAATACGTGAGTAATGTTCTATAAATCGTTTGTAATACCCAGAAAATCCAAGAAAACTGTGTACCTTTGTTTGAGTAGTGGGGGTAGGGATAAGCAAAAGAATATGAATTTTGGTCGGGTCTACCTGGATGCCAGCTGTTGAAATATAGTGCCCTAGAATGAGCCCTTCTGTCATCATCATGTAACATTTTTCGTGGCTCAGACAAAGTCTGGTAGCGATACAACGTTGTAGGACTTTTTCCAGGGTATCTAAAGCTGGGTCAAAATCATCTCCATATGGTGTAAAGTCATCCATGTACACCTCAAGTCCATCATTTATTAGATCTGCAAAAATGCTAAGGACAACTCTTTGGAATGTAGCAGGGGCATTACATAGGTTGAAGGGCAGTACTCGATAGGCAAATGTTCCCTAAGGGAAAGTAAAGGTAGTTTTATCCTGGTCTTCAGGGGCAATTTGGATTTGGCTGTATTTGCTGAAGTCGTCCAGGAAAGAAAAGAATTTATTCCCTGCTAAAGTGTCCAATACTTGATCTATAAATGGGAGAGGGAAGTGATCCTTCTGTGTGGCTTTATTTAACTCCCTGTAATCCACGCAAATCCACAATTTTCCATTTTTCTTGGGTACCACCACCAGGGGAGAGACCCATTTACTGTCGGAGATGGGATAGATAAAATTAACATCTAAAAGTTTCTGAAGTTCGGCTTTTACTACCTCTTTTAGATGGGGGTTGAGTCTTCTTTTCGGTTGACGAACAAGTCTTGCATCTTTTTCTATATAGATGTGGTGGGTGCATAATTGAGTATCGATCCCTTTCATGTCAGGGTAATCCCACGCAAATGCTCCTTGATATTTTCGTAACAGATTAACGAGCTTTGTTTCTTGGTCTGGTGTAAGGTTGGCGTTGATATTTAGAGTCTTACCAGGTTCAATTTCCACTACTTTACTATTGGCAACAACAGTCACTGGTATTGTTTGGTCATGTGCACCTTTCAAAGGGTCTTCTTCTAGCTGAGTATCAAACGCTGCTTTTATCATAAAACACTGTGTGTGAGATCTAGATTCAGTTTGACTAATGAAGTTATTGATAGCATCATCTTCTGTTTGATCTTTAAAATCTAAAGCTTTCTGTACAGTCAATGGGGATCTGATATTGTTAGTAAGGTATGACACAGGATACTGATTAGTTTTGATCATTGGCAGGCTTGGTTGTGCTGGAGGATATAGAACTAGATTTTTAATGTCTGGTCCTTTAGTTATGGTCATGTTTCCCTGCCGGCAACCAATGTAGGCATCGGTAGTAGCAAGCCAAGGTCTTCCTAGTATTAGCGGATGTCCATCTAGTCGGGTTTTTGGATTAATTATCAGGAAATCAGTTGGATATTCCCAGGAGTCTACAGAAACCATGACATCATATAGAGTACCTTTTGGGTGAACTACAGATCGATCTGCCAATTCTAGCAAAGTAGAAGTAGGTTCTACTGATGTGATGCCAAGCTTTTGGCAGGTAGAGGTTGTCAAAATATTGATTGCAGCTCCCAGATCAACTAAAGCGTTAGTCAGGGTTTGACCATAGATTTGGACAGTTACAATTGGGTTCCTGGGATCTTCGTATTTGATAGGTGTCTCTTTTCCTGATAATAAGTCAGATAAGGTGCCAACTACTTGGACTCTTGGGTTAGTGGTTGTATTCCTCCTTGATTTTTTATGCACAGTTCTTTTATAGTTTTTGTGTATATAGGAATGTCTTGAATGGCTTGGAGGAATGGAATTTTTATGTACAGGTTTTGTAACTCTCCCAGAATGTCAAAGTATGGATATTGCACTGGTCGTGGTATGACTAATCATTCCGAGAAAGGAGGAGAGGATGTACTCGCTTGTTGATGGGTCTGTTCTTTATTTACACCCTCTTGTTGTGGCGGTTATTCTATTGGTAACTGATCTTCAATGTGAACTGTTTTGTCTCCCTCTGTTTCTATTATATGTCCATATCGTAACTGAAGATCATTGCACTCCCTTAGGTCGGGTTCGATTTCTGATGTTTCTATAATTTGGAGGGATTGGACCAGTCTATTATTAGGATTGGGATTGGGTTGGGCTGGGAGTTGTCGTCTCAGATTAGACTGGGGATTTGTTGTAAGGCTAGCAGGGTCGGTTGAGGGAGTGGAATAGTTCCTGTTGACTGATATGTCGATCTTGGCCAATTTGTCTGCCAGGGTGAACCTTGTGAAGTAGGGGGAATCCATTGTGGAGGATATGAGTTATTTTTCCAATATGGTGGGGTGTAAGGAAAATTTGGCCAGCCGAATTGGCTTGTCTGATTCATCCATGGATTTGGAGAAGAAAACGGCTGTGATGACCAGTTTGGAAATGGGGGTGTAGATTGGTTTTGCCACATACCATATTGCTGAGCATTATACTGCGGAGGCTGGAAAGAAGAATTTGGGTCCGAAAACATACCATATTTCCTAGGTTGCCATTGGTGACGCTGGTTGACAAAGTATGCTGGCTCTGGTTCTTCTTGTGCTTCCTTGTATACTGCCTTCAATCCAGGAAGTGAGGAGCAACTCTCAGTAAGGTGATCTTTCGTACAGATAGCACATGTTTGAACTGTATCTAGTGGACATTCCTTGTGGCTATGTTCTCTTCTGCATCGGGGGCAGAAAATTGCCAGATTTTATTCCACCTCCATCTGCTTTTGCTTAGCCTGCACAATATCAAGCTGTGTAGTTAATGTCCCCAGAATATCAGTTTTAAAATTTTATAATAAATTCCCTAGTTCTACACATGTTACTCCTTTTGTTGATATTTTGTTATCTCTAACAAACCGATCATATTCTGTTGGTTTTATCCTTGTGCTGCCTCTTGAACTCCTGATGCATAAATTAATGATATCAGCAAAATTCTCTTGGTAAATATCCCCTTTTCCCATGATATTCAATGTTTCAATCCACTGTTCTTTCATACCTCTAATCAATGCAGTTTTCAACACATTATCAAGCAGAGGTAGTGATGCATAGGGGGATCTCTGTAAATTATACTGGAAACATTCTACGTATTCCTCCAAAGTTTCATTTGGTCTGGCCGTCATTTGGAAAATTTCATCTTTTAGTTCTCTTGACCTACAGTAATCCTGATATTTCTTGAGGAAAGATTCTTTCATTTGCTCCCAGTTATTTATGACTCCACCACCAAAACCCATAAACCATCTCAGAGCTGCTCCTTTCAAAGTGGAGGGGAACAACTTTAATTTCTGGTGGTCAGTGGTGTAATCGTACCCTCTACATAGCACATCGAATTCAAATAAGAATGCATCGGGGTCTTCTGATGTAAGTCCATGAAACGTCGGGATGTGTTGAAGAGGGATTGTTTTCATGGGTGCATTTGCAGCAGAATCTACTATAGGATATTGTAATGTAGAAGTTTGAGTTATTTGGCTGATTCTGCGCCATAGGATCGAATATGTGCCAATAACCTTCCAGAATTTCTAGGAGGGTGTTCCTAGGTTGAGAAGGGACGGCCTTGGCAGGGGCTGTTTTAATGACACTTCCCTTATCTAGGATTTCTATCTCATGGAATGGGGTGCCTTCAATATTAACTTTGGTCGCGCTCCCCTTATCTGGGTTGTTTAACAGTTGGATTATCCTAGAAGGAGACCTCGGGTCCTCTATTTCCCCTGTTTCCCCTTCTCCTTCACAAAGGTTGCTTAAATTCCCTTCCTGCGGCTGTTCTGACACAGAATTTTCAATTTCTTGAAAGTCCTGTTCATCAGTCTGACTATGCACCTCAGTGAAGGCTCCAGATGGTGATGCTGTAGCCTGAAGGGAACTAGTAGGCTGTTTAGAATTAATATTTCTGAGGCCTGCAGACGACTGATTCAGTTTTCTTATAAATTTCGTCTATGAAGGTTGTTCGGCCAAGGGTCACCGGTCCTTTGGCTTTTTCAGGTTTGGCTGGAGGTTTGATATTCTTTTCTAGCTTTTTCTGCTTAGTCATGCACTCTAAAAACTACTAAATCCTTTCAACCAGCAATTCTGCTAAGAGAGCGGACGGTGGAGCAGGGATTTTACATGCTCCGTACGCAGGTTCTTACCTTCCATTTTTAAGATCCAACTCCCCCCTAGCAGATTTGTGCACTACTCTATAAAGGGCAAATGGCTATACTCCTTCCTCGGCAACGGCGCCAAAATGTAGAGCTATAACTAGGGTCTCTCACACCGCTAATTATTCCACATTAATAAGTCAATCCGAGAACGTTTTGTTATTGCAAAGAGTAGCTCAATCCGAGGCTATTTGTCTGAGTAATGCTTAGTAGTATAGTGTTCAGAAGATTCAAAAGAAAGCAGATGCTAAGCTATAACTAAACTAACTCAAAAGATAGAATCACACAAGACAGTTGATCAGTCAAGGGTACGGAAGCAATAACCCATCCCTCTAGAAACTGATAAAGAAAGGAAATTAGAGCATGGACTTATAGGTCTGGGAGCTAAGCAGCGTCTTGCTGAGGCTCACTACAGCCTTAGGCCTTCTCTCACACCAAACAACAAAGGCAGGTAAATAAAACGGCATAAAGTAAAATGGAATAGAAAAATGGAAATGGAACAGCAGTAAATAGAACAACAGTAAAATGGAACAACAATAATCAAATGGAACAACAATGATAAAATGGAACAACAGTAATAAAATGGAACAACAATGATAAAATGGAATAGCAGTAATAAAATGGAACAACAATCCTTGATGAATTATGGAACAACAACCATCACCCGTATGTACATGTTCTATACTAATATAGCAATCTGAGAATGATGAATGATATAACTATGTTTCTAAACAGAGTAACGCTACTTTCAAGTCCCACAAATACGATTTCACATGGATCCAATGACAGTAACATTCATTCCAATACTCTGTTCTAGAAATAGCTGATTAAAGATGCAATTCAACCTTGAATAGATCCAATTGTACAGTGCAGAGACATTATATGGAGAAATCATTCAGATATTGCTTATAACAGAGCATAGCATATAATATGAAAGATATATCAGATTACTAAATAATAAAGATAAAAAAACCACACGCAAACCACCATATAATGATACAAAAGCAAGTGTCCTTTGGAGCCGGGCCCTTAGCTGCCAATGGTACACCGCCTTAAGTTACTCCAGACGCAGAGACGAAATGAACACCAAGTCTATTATATTAATCGCATCAAACAGAGTATAACAAAATCAGGTCTTAGTGAGACTCAATGATCAAAGTTGTTTTGAAACTATAAAATTACAAAAACAGTCGTCCTCTTGCTCAATGACGTTGTTCCTTTATATAAAAGAAATGACGGAGGTATCTAGATAATCAAAGATAAGTTAAAGCAGCGATCCCTCAGGATCGAAGATCCTGAGGGATTCGCTAATCGTTTAATCCTTCTCTTTTCTTTCTTGCGTTCGCCGACTCGATATCCTGCATTCTTTTCCTGGACTATTCAGCTCTGATTTTGCTTGATCTTGTTCGCATCCGGTTCCCCGCTGGAGGGACAACAATTATTTTTCCTCTGCTTCTCGCTTTTGGACGACAACTCCTTGCTTCCACGTCTTCCTGCATAGAAAAACATCAATTATTAGCACTTGAGCTTCCTTTGTCTATTCTTGCACATTCCTTTGTCTTCTTTGAATTCATAATGCAGAAAAGGTTACAATTATTATTGAAAAACTACTAGATTTCTTGTCAAAGGCATACCTTCCAAGTGCTCCACACCCGGGAAGTTGATGTACGAATTTACCCAAACGGGGCCCATAGTTTGGCGTTTCATCTTCTAGGGTTAGGTTTTGGAATGTTAAGGTTTTCCATTGTTTTTGAACAATAAATAGGCCTCCGAGCCTCATTGTAACATAGTTTAGAGGCATGTAGCCACCACATCTCTTCTCAGAGATAAGCTACCATCGCCTAGCTAGTTTATTTCCATTACTGTTTGTAAGCATATTTTAGTATTTTACATTAATGAAATGAAGTATTATTTCCACTGCATATATATGTTTATGGTTATCTCTGTAATTTGTTGCGTTCCTGTTTAAGTCCGAACCAATGGTATCAGAGCGGTCTGCTTTTTCTCTGTTTTTCTTTGCATGTCCCCAACAAGGTCAGGATATAAGGAGTTAGGGCTTGAACTGGTCGAACCTTTGTAAGACCAGCCTCGCAAATCTCAATGGCTTCCCATGGCGGATGAGAATAAAGATGAGGGGGCTGGAAATCCTATCAAAATATTTCTCGAAGAAGCCCTCGAGCAACAACGGAGCGCGATGATTGACAACTTTGCCCAGATCCTTCAACAGCTACCCAGAAGCGACGCATTGGCTTCCAGCAGCTACTCTGTAAACGCCACGGCCTTTAAGGTACAAGTTGATTTTGAAATCCCCATATTCAAGGGTCAAATAGACGCAGATGTTGTAGATAAATGGTTAAATCTACTAAAGGGTTATTTTTCTATTCATGAATTTTCCAATCAAGAAAATATTGTTTTCGCTCTTCTCAAAGCAGCCCCCCACATCCAGGACTGGTGGGAAACCTACTGCGAGCAGAAGGATGAAAATACTGGCTCACTATTTTCAGTCGCACCCACCTGGAATTCATTCTAGGATGCCATCAAGGAGCAGTACTACCTTGTCAAAAGCTATGAGGATGAATACTGTAGGTTTTAACCCTATATAGAAATTACCTGCATATGAATTCTAAAACAAAGAAAATAAACAATGCGAGAGCATAACAGATAAAACACATATGCATAGAGATTTTCCCCTGGATCCCAAAACCGGGACTACTAGCTTGATTTTTCATTATGTTCCTTTCAATGTTACAATACATATTTATACATGTTGAAGCATCAAATACCATGGACCGAAAACCATTGCGTCCAAAACCATGGACCGAAAACCATAGGTAGGTTCGCCCAACCTAATATAGGGTCCAAAAAAAATTTTCCTAGGGCGCTGCCCTGAACCTCGTAGAGGGGGACTACCCACCCCCCTCAAACCCCTAGGATAGCAGGGGCTGCCACCCCCTCACTGCTCAATCGACGCAACGAAGGGGGGGCTCCGCCCCCTTCTAACTCTTCGGTTCACTACGTAGGTTAGTCATGGAAAGAATATAACACAACCAAACAATCTTCCACTTGTTGTTTTCTTTCCACGGGGGCCACAAGAGAGCTTAGTCATTTTTCCAGCCCTGAAACGCCCATTATTTCTCTACACCAAGAGAACTTCTCAGCACTCACACATTTTTTCAATGCATCTGCAGTATTCTTCAAAGTGTCCACTTTTACCAGCAACTGTCTTCTATCATATCCCTAACAAAGTGATACTGAACATCAATGTGCTTTGTCTTTGAATGATAAGCAGGGTTCTTTGCCAAGAAAATTGCACTTTGGCTGTCACAGTCTATCCTTATAACTCCCCGTACTAACCCCGTACTTGAACACAATCTCTGCAACCAAACTGCTTCCTTGCTTGCATGAGTGGCTACCATGTATTCTACCTCTGTAGTTGATAGTGCCACTACAGATTGTTTCTTACTCATCCAATTGACTGCACCTCCAAATAGGTTAAACACATACCCACTTGTAGATCTTCTTTGATCCAGATCTCCAGCCCAGTCTGCATCAACAAACCCATGAATATCCAACACTCTGTCTAATCTTGGTCTTCCTTTGTAGCACAAACCATAATCACTAGTGCCATGCAAATACCTGAAAACCCGCTTCACTGCTGTCCAGTGCTCCTTCCCTGGTTTTGACATAAGCCTACTCAATACTCCCACTGCATGTGCAATTTGTGGTTTAGTACATATCATTGCATACATCAACCTACCGACTGCACTTGCATGTGGAACATGGGACATGTCCTCTTCCTCTTCTTGTGTCTTGGGACATTGTTCAGTAGATAACCTCACACCTGTTAGGACCCCATATTGTCTATCTTTGACCTTATATTTTGTCATAAGATTACCCTTTTCAACCCATATTTGAAAGTCCTTGCTAGTGTTTTGACTCAATCATTCTAAAGGTATATAGTGACTCTTCTCATTGCTATATGTTTAATTATTTAACACATAATCATGCTATCTTTATAATTGATCTTTGAAGTTGACTGAGTCGCTGAACAATTGTTGAAACTGCCTAAAGCTGGCAGGACTATATTTTGCAGTTGCTGAAACAGCAGGAACAACACGAATCTCAAAGCTAAAACAACAAGAACAGCATGCAAATCTGAAGGAGATAGTTGAGATTTGCATACCAGATTTGCAACAACAAAGGAACCTAATCGATCATTGAATAAACTGTTACATTGATCGTAACGTTCATAATCTAAATTACTGTAACAACATTCTGTTGACAGGAACTGATTTCCCTATTTTTGTACAAAGGGTTGAACTAGAATCTATAACGAAAATCTTTTGTAATAGATGTCTCCTCTATAAAGAGGAGAAATCTACATTAGAAGGGGAATCTACACATAGGGATAAACAAGCTGTAACCCAAGGATTGTAGTTGAAGGAACAAGACTGAATCTTTTCTGTAATGTGGTATATTGACGAATGAATAAAGTTTCGTTATGAGTATTTTATCCTAGTTTCCATGTCCTGGGGAATCTTGTGATAAGGACAGGGCCCACCTCCATCGCAAGATTCACCCATTTCCTTTCTGTTGTGTGTTAAGTGTGATTTCTATTCATACCTTGTTAACGAGTACTGTTTCTGATGTTATTTTACTTTTGCTAAAACTTTGTTTCTCTTTTAATCGATTGATGTTGTTACATGAGTGTCTCACGGGTGATTAGGATTTACAGAGTGAATTGGTGAACTAGATAACAGAGGCAGGTGCTGAATGTTCCTACTCTGGGGATAGGGTCATGATCCTTTGTTATAGAACAACCATTGTTTTCTTTTGCAGATTTATTCTTTTTAATTAATTATCCATTTCTTATTTGATACCTACAATAGATTATAGCTACTGTAACACAGAGTAAAGTTTTAACAGAGTGTGATTTATTTATACTACATCTTTTTAGTGCTATTAAAATTGAGTACATACAGTACATAGTTGCCTTTGAAATAATCGGACTTTCTCGGGTGAAAATTTATGTGGCACTCGATTGTTTAATTAATAAGCAATTAAAGTCACCAACATTTTGGCGTCGTTGTCGGGGAAGGAAACTGAAGATTTTAAGAGAATTAATGATTTTCTTTTAGATGTACAGGATGCATGAAAGGATGCAGGAAAGCTAACCCTACAAGCGGCAGGGGCCAAGGCAGAAGAGGAAGGAAAACTTTCATTGATGAAATTATTTCAAGAGCTGAAACATCTCAGAAGATAAGTTCTCGGAGGCCACAGACTTGACACCCTCTCGAGATGGATTACGAAACGGAGGGAGTGTTGGGACCAGAAAGGGCCGAAGAGACAGTAGAACAAATCGAGGAGTCAGTGGAAGATATCTAAGAACCGATAGAAGATATTGAAGTTGAAGAACCAATAGAAGATATTGAACTTGAGGAACCAGTTCAGGACATTGAAAGCCCTACAGAAAGCGTTGAAGACCGAGCAAGTGAGACAGGGGAACAACCAATGGACAGAAACAATGAAGGACTTATTGGTGGGGGAGGACGAGAAGGAGGAGGAGAGAATTCCCTTTCCACCTTGGAATTCCCTATTGGAAATCTTCCTAGAGGGGAAACTCCTATGAAGAACATCCCACTCTCAGCCCTACCTAATTTTCACGGTTTATCATATGAAGACCCTAATGAATTTTTGTTCAAATTTGATATATTATGTAGGAGCTATGATTATGTTACTAATTCTCAAAAGTTAAAGTTATTTCCAACAACATTAAAAGGAAATGCACTAAGATGGTTTATGAGCCTGGGAAGACATGTGATCACAACATGGGATCAAATGAAAGAAATTTTTTTGGCCAAATACCAGGACTATTGCCGAACAATAGAAAGGAAGGAGGAATTAGTTAAGACGGTTCAGAAGGAGGACGAGAACCTGGAATATTTTGTGGAAAGATTACAGTATAATTTGCAGTGATCTGATCATCCGAATATGAGTAAGGATATTCTCAAGTCAATATTGTTAAAAGGGGTACGAGATGATTACTTAAATATGTTAAATATGCTTGGAAAATGGGATATATCTAAGGAATCGTATGACGAGATTGTTAACCTCTGTAAGAGATGTTCAAGAGGAGCAGCAAGCAAGCCGAAAAGCAAAGATAGTAGGTACTGAAGAGTCCAGAAATCAACAAGTGGAGGAGCAACACGGGTTGAAATAGGTAACTTACTTGAAGAATTTAAAACTGAAATGTTAAGCTCTTTTGCTTCACAAATTGATACCTTGCAGGTTAAAAAGAAGCAGGCAGAAGTATAAGTTGCTTTGGCTATTTTCTGCTATAAATGCAAAGAAAAACACCCACTAAGGGAATGCCCAATGGACAACGTACCAATTTGCACTATTTGTGAGAAGGACCATGAGACTCAACAATTCCCTTCTTTACCAAGAATAAAAGCAGCACTACAACCAACTGAAGAAGAAGATGAAGCAGTTTACTTGCTGACACGGAGGAGGCAATGGCAACCACGAGGACAAGGTACGAATTATAACATGCCATTTAATCGTTGGAATAATCATCCTCCTTTTCAAGCAAATTACCTGCCCTTGAATCAAATGCAATACCCACCCTTTAACCAAATTAATTTCCCACCCATGCAGCAACCAAATCCTCCTTTTGTTGATCCTACAATATGGAATCCCTAGGCTCTACAACAATCTTATTTTAATCAATGGAACCCAAACTGGACAGCTCAACAGATCCCATTTCCAAACCAATTTCCCTAGTATTAGCAATCTCTCTCCTTGCCATCAAATGCTCCACCGAATAACCAGACAATGAGACCCTAGCTGCCTGTGCAACCAAACCCCAACCCTAATAACAATAAAGCTCTGCAGGTCATTGATATTCAAAACCAGCCTGTTTTCCCTATCCAATGTAATGATATTCATTTGCGCTCTGGGAGAATATTTGAACCCATTATTGATGACATTACTTCTTCCGACTCTGATAAAAAGGAGACATGAAAAGAAAATTCATCTAATAACAATGCTGAAACAGTTGAATCATCCTCTAATAAAACTGCTGAAATAGCAGAGCCGCCATTCCCTAAACATCTGGCTCTTACCAAGACACTTGAGCCACTTGCTTTTAATATTTTAGAAGAATTGCAGAATTTATATGTTAAAATTCCACTCTTACAAGCACTTAGAGATGTACCAATTTGTGCTATAATTGTTAGAGATATTTGCATTAAGAAACCTGGAAGAAAAGCTAAAGATCCCCTCACAGTTCATGTGATGGGTGATCTAGCTACTCTAATGTCAGGAAAAACCCCTCCTCTGAAATGTGGTGACCCTGGTCATCCTACAGTTACAGTACAGGTTGGAAAAACTTTTGTTTCCAGAGTTCTAGTAGATCTAGGTGCTGCTATAAATATTATGACACTTGAAACTGCACAGTTATTACAGTTAAAGAATGTAATTAGGGAAACCCCAACCATTCTAGAACTAGATGACCACTCCATAATCAAAATAGAAAGAGTCATTGAAGACCTAATAATTTCAGTCGAATCTTGGAACTACCCAGCTGATTTTGTTGTATTACAGACTAAAACAAAGTTGGGGGGTCATCCATTGATTTTAGTGAGACCTTGGTTGGCTACAACAGATGCCTTTATCAACTGTAGATCAGGTTCAATGACAATTTCTAACGGATGTGAAACCAAGCAGCTTACTCTTTATCCTCATGCTATACCTATGATTAACAATGATAACTTTGTATGGTTAGACTATGAGGATGATGAGACCCAACCCATCTTGACTGTCGAACAAGCCTTAACTTTTAAAGATACAACCGAGGATGAATTAATTAGTAATTTTATTTCTTAACCTTCTTCGGTTAACTCTGAAATACATGATCACTTGACTACAATCTTGGAACCTGAATCCCAGCAAAACCTTAGAACTGAAAATTTATCTCAGACATTAGCTGATATCTCCTCCAAAAGTATAACAGTAGAAATCAAGCCTGGCAAAACATTAAATATAAACCCTAACCTAACAGATGCTGAAACACAATAGTTAATGAAGTTACTTCGTGAGAATAAATAAGCATTCAAATGTGACTACACAGATGTGAAGGGAATCTCTCCTGAATTATGTACTCATCGTAATTATATTAAAGAGGGGTCTCACCCAGTCTGTCAACCCCAACGACGAATTGAATCCCAATTTAAGGGAAATTGTGAAGAAATAACTTCAAAAATTGCTGAATGCAGGATTTATATATCCTATATCTGATAGTGAATGGGTTTCTCCATTAGTAATTGTACTTATTGACCAGGTGCTAGACAATTTGGCAGGAAAGAGATTCTTTTCCTTTTTGGACGGATCTAGCGGATATAACCAGATCAATATTGCACCCCAAGACCAAGACAAGACCACTTTTACTAGTCCATGGGGAACTTTTGCCTATATAGTTCTTCCATTTGGACTATGTAATGCTCCAGCAACATTTCAAAGAGCAGTGATAGGTATTTTCTCTGATATGCTTAATGATTCCTTAGAAATATTTACGGATGACTTTACTCCTTATGGTGTGACTTTTGAAGATGCATTACAAAACCTTGAGAAAGTACTTAAATGATGTATAGAAGCACATCTTGCCTTAAGTATTGAAAAATGCCATATGATGATGAATCAAGGAATTGTGTTGGGACACTTCATCTCATTCCTAGGAATTCAAGTTGATCCTGCTAAAGTACAGGTAATTCAAACTCTTCCTATCCCTAAAACACAAACTGATGTAAGAAGTTTTTTAGGACATGCTGGATATTATAGAAGATTTATCAAGGATTTTTCTAAAGTAGCTTCTCCTTTGTTTGTGTTACTTATGAAGAATGTTGAATTTAAGTGGACTAATGGTTGTCAAAAAGCATTTAATGAACTTAAACATCAATTGTCTACAACTCCCATTTTAAGAGGACCTGACTGGGCACTCCCCTTTCATATATCCTCTGATGCTTCAGATACCGCAATTGGAGCTATCTTGGATCAAGAAGAAAACAATCTTCCTTATGCTATCTATTTTATTAGTAAAAATATGACCCCTACTGAACTTAATTACATAGTTACCGAGAAATAATTTTTAGCAGTCATTTATGCTATTAATAAGTTTCGACATTATATTACCGGTTACACTACTTTTGTTCATACTGATCACTTGGCCATTAAGTATTTAATGAACAAATCAGTTAAAAATGCTTGAGTTACCAGATGGTTATTATTATTACAAGAATTTGATATTACAATTGTAGATCGATCAGGTAAAGAAAATGCAGTTGCTGATTTCCTTTCTCGGTTAAAAACTGATGAGAACACTCTAGTAGATGATTCCTTTCCTGATGAATATTTATTTGCAGTATTTGCTCACTCACCTTGGTATGCAGACATTGCCAATTATTTAGTTGCATGGAAGCTACCATCACACCTATCACACAGAGAGAGAAGAAAGATCATTCAGCAAAGTACTAGATACAACTGGATAAGCGAGTGTCTTTTTCACACAGGACTCGATCAAGAAATTCAGAGATGCATCAGAGAAGATGAAGTTTATGATATATTCAAGGCTGGTCATGATGGCCCTTGTGGAGGGCATTTTGCTGATAAAAGAACAGCACACAAAGTTCTTATAATGGGTTATTATTGGTCCTAACTTTTCAAGGATGCAAAGAAATATGTTAGGGCCTGTGATAGTTGTCAGAGAATGGGCCAGCCTAATCACAGGGATGAAATTCCACTGAACCCCCAGGTAATACTTGAACCTTTTGAAAGATGGGCGCTAGATTTTATAGGTCCCATCAACCCTCCATCTAATCAAAGAGTTTATATACTAGTTTGCATAGATTATATGACTAAATGGGTGGAAGCTAAGGCACTCCTTAGAGCTAATGAAGAATTAGTTTTAACCTTTTTATTTGAAGAAATCTTTGTTAGGTTTGGATTGCCTAGAGAGCTAGTCATAGATGGAGGACCTCCTTTCAACTCTCATGGCTTTAAAGATACAATTCAGAAATATCACATTAAGCATAAAATGACTACGCCTTATCACCCCCAGGCTAATGGGCAGATGGAAAGTACGAATAAAGTCATAGAAGCCATTTTAACAAAAACAGTAAAGGAGAATAGAAGGGATTGGTTTCAAAGGTTACCTAAAGCATTATGGGCTTACAGAACTACTTGGAGGAACACTACAGGTTTTTCACCTTATGAATTAGTTTATGGTAAAAGTGTTGTTTTTCCTGTGGAATTTGAAATCAAAACCTTAAGGATTGCTTTAGCTGTTAACCTTTACTTGACTGATGCACAGATAGCTAGATTGCAGCAGCTTCAGGAATTGGACGAAAAGAGGTTGGATGCCATCCATCAAACAACTATGATACAACAACAAAGAACCAGGTGGCATGATAAAACCATTAAGCATAAGCAGTTCCAAAAAGGTAATTGGGCTTTATTGTATGACTCCTGTTTTGAAAATTTTCAAGGTAAATTAAGAACAAGGTGGCTAGGACCTTATGAAGTAGACACTGTTTTCCCAAATGGAACAGTCAGACTCCTAACAATTGATGATTCTAGAACACCATTGTTAGTGAATGGGTATCAGCTCTGTTTGTATCAGCAACCTATTTCTAAAGAGGATTTCAAAGCCACTTGCATGACAAACATACATTATGCCTTTTTGGAGGAGCCTTCTATCCCTCAATGCACTTAGTTTTTCTGTTTATTTATTTTTCTTAGATTATATTTCTTAACTAATAATCCCTGTCAAGGGTTGCCATGTTACAATTAACTATTTTGTAGATCTTAGCTTTGGAGGATGGCTGCGAAGAAAAATTCCAATACAGGAAGGATTAAGCTTCGGCTTGGGAAACATTGCCATGTCACTTCAGATCATAATTCATTTCCTCTCACATCCCTTCAACAACATTTTCCCACCATTTCCTGTTGCTGAAATACCATTCTCGTTGTTGAAACACCATTTCCCATTGCTGAAACACCAATTCTCAATGCTTAAACACCAATCTTTTCCATTTTTCCTAAGAAGCACCAATTTCCCCATTTTTTTCTCGAGAATGAACCATTACTTTCAATGGATACATATCACTCCTCATTAAAGGAATCAGCCATTCATCTTGATAATTATGTTCCTTCATTATTACTTCCCGTTAATAAAGAAAACTTTGTGTATAAAAACCCTCATACTTTACAAACCCTTTTTTTTTATAACCATCATCGATCTATTAATGACGAGATAATACTTTTCGCACAACAACCAAAGGTAAAATGTAAAGGTATGCATGTTTAGGTGTAAATATTAAATTGTAGTTAATGAGAAGATATTGATATGATTGCCGAAATCAGCGTACCTTCAACCATATCATTTAAGCCGCAGTTGGGGGGGGGGGGGGGGGGGTACTCGAAATATATTGTAATCATTACATGACATGCCGATTACTGTCATTTCTTACTTCTCACGATATGTCTAGTCACCCTGTCTGTACCTTATCATGTCATAACTTCATTTGCAACGTTCTACTCTGTTTCAACCTCGGCAACTTGGCTCTGCACTTTGTATTTTGCTAAACCAGTAACTATGGGAGGAAATTCTATTAGACATGAACCTGGCTCAATGGCATTATTGGAAATTTACCAGGAGGCATACCAAATATTTCTACAAGCAGGATGGGTGGATTATTTCTGAAGACTTCCAGATTTTTATTCCCAGCAGGTTCTGGAATTTGCATGCAATTTGAGGGAAGGATACTCCACTGTCCAAGGGGTGCGAATTCCAGTAACAGAGGAGGATATAGTGTAGGTTTTGGGGTTACCAACCAATGGTACTCGTTGGTTCAGCCGGAAACACCTCATTCTCAATGCACATCAAGATTTTCTGCTACCAGGGGAGCGCATCGAATTTAAAGGTAGGGGTGTTGCACTTCAATCACTACCACCATCATGGCCGAAGGTTATAGAGTTCGTTAAGCATTACTTTACCTGCGAGGGATGTTATCAGGTAGTCTACCAACACGAATTTGTATTATTAAATCATTTGAGGCATGTTCGTTTAATAAATATACCCTACTATCTGCTTGGATGTATAAAATGGCACATTATACCATGAATGCAAGGCACCAGCTCCTCTCCATCACGCACCATCGTCTGGTTCAGCTCTTAATAAATAGAGGCTTTGCCCTGCACAATCCCCCTCCCCTCAACAACCCTCCCCAGCAAGCTGAAGAAAATCCTCAGCAAGCTGAAGAAAATTCCCAGCAATCTAAAGAAAATCCCCAGCAAACTGTTAAAATCCTTCAACCAACAGAAGAAAACTTCCAGCAACCTGCTGAAAATCAGCAACCAGCAGCTGAAACACCCCAATTGAGCACTGAAAATCCGCAGTAGACCCCACCCCTTAATGAAGTTGAATCATCCACTCCCGTTGTCCATACTCCCACCGATAATTCAGATGACAATACCCCCATCATTATGCTTAAAAGGAAAAGACAATAGAAAGCTGCAACCCCACTAAAGAGAAGAACGAGGGCCTTAGTTAAGGAAGCCACTATTTCTGATAATCCCCTTACCCTGAGGAAAAGTGCTCGTAAGAGAAAAACCACAGTTTTTCCTGCTTCCTTACCACAGCGACGAACAAGGTCGTCTGCAGCAACTGAGGCCATTACCCCAAATTCCCCACCTAGCATTCTAAAATCCAGTATTCCGCCTAGCCTTGAACCCTCACCTTCCTCACCCTCAGGTGCCGAAATGTAGAGCGTTCACGATTTTGTGACATCATTTTTCTCAAAAGAGGCAGCTGCTCCACAAGAACCAGCTGCCGATTCATCTAAAGTAGACACCCAAGATGATGTACTACATGTGGCTGATACACAAGAACCAGCCACTGACCCAACAGGTGATACACAAGAACCACCTGTTGGGAAACAAAAGGAAGACGACCTAGATGTGGCTGATACACAAGAACCAGCCACTGACCCAATAGGTGACACACAAGAACCACCTGTTGTGGATGCAAATGATGAAGTTGACACTGAACAAAAATCCTCCCATCCATTGGAACCTATAACTCAAAAGACTCGGTTACTTTAACCTCCCTTTAGGAAGAAAATGAGTTTTTGAAACCTGAAATTAAGGCTTATCTGTAAGAGTTAACAAAGGCAAGGGAAGCCTATGAAAAGGAACTCAATATGTTCATGTTAGCTCAGGTAGCATCTACAGCTGAAAAGAGTGTAGAAAATGATAAATACAGTGAATACATGTGCAGTGAATGTGGTGATCTCTATTCTCGAGCAGGTTATAAGATAGTTGAAGTTCCATTGTCTGGAGCCAGTCCAGTATCCCCTCTTGTTATAGTTAAAAAGGAGTACCATGTTGTTACACAAGAACCAGCAGGGTCTTCAAGGATCTTGGAGAAAGAAATAAAACCACCCCGGCCTACCCTAGTTGTTACAGAGCAGAAACCAGTACCAAAGTCTATTAAGACTACGGCTACCCGGACTGAACCTCCATGTGTCAGCAATGCTCACACACATACCTCCAGTTTTCAAGAACTAAGAGACACATGGAAGACAGAGTATGATCTCTCACAAGGAAAGGCATTTCAGCAACAGAAGTCATTATGGCTCAACTATGCATATAGAAATTGGGAAGTTCTTAAACAGTCTCATGCACAACACAAGGAAAACAAGAAACTAAAAACCAGACTGTCCCTCATCTTTTACTTGGTCCAGAGGTTACTTGCCACGAGGAAACCATCTTTTAACTATTCTGTGTTTTTGAGAGAATGCTTAGCGTTCCTCCAAGTGAAAGCAATCAAGGATAGATGACCCCACCAAGTGTCTACACCTCAGCAATTTATTGAGACCTTCGCAGAAGCATCGAATAGTGACCAGAACTTGTTGTGTGAACTCTATCTTCATAATGAGGCTATGCCTGAAGATAAAAAGCTTAGTAGTTCCTCTCGTTGGTGATATTCAAATAAGAGCCTTTATTTCTTTCTTGGCTAATCAGCTTACTTGGCAGAATGCTTTTATGTCAGTAACACACAATGAGGAGAACTGTGTTCTCTGGATCCAAGCTGAGCCACAAAATGCCGTTGTTTTTATCGCTGAACATCAACGAATTCTACGAAAGCCAGGGATGATTGACCATATCAAGAAACTACAGGCAGCAATCTTGGAAGGCTACCAATATTATGTCAAAACTAAGGGAGCTCTGGCTATAAAAGCAAATAATCTATTTTGGGAACACTGTCCTAAGGAGAGACGGGAGTACCACCCTTATAACCCTCTCAATCTTCAGGCAACAATCTCATGAATACCTAATTACGTTAAATGCATTCGACAATGTGCTAAACAATGGATTGGTTATCATTTTCACTTCCCTCTTCTATGGCTACCTGGACAGCAATACAAGGCTCAGTTCAAATTGACCAAAAAGGAGGAGTTGGCAGCATGGCAGAAAGTTCAGAGTGTCCAAGGGTTCAAAGACATGGTTGACAACACTTTCTATACTTATTGCATAAGCAATTTGAATTGTTCATCCCAGTATTCCGACTCAGATTCAGAGTAGAATTTGCATGCAGACATGCAACCCTTTCAATTGGGGGGGATGTTAGGACCCCATATTGTCTATCTTTGACCTTATATTTTGTCATAATATTACCCTTTTCAACCCATATTTGAAAGTTCTTGCTAGTGTTTTGACTCAATCACTCTAAAGGTATACAATGACTCTTCTCATTGCTATATGTTTAATTATTTAACACATAATCATGTTATCTTTATAATTGATCTTTGAAGTTGACTGAGTCACTGATCAATTGTTGAAACTGCCTAAAGATGGCAGGACTATATTTTGTAGTTGCTGAAATAGCGGGAACAGCACGAATCGCGAAGCTAAAACAACAAGAACAACATGCAAATCTCAAGGAGACAGTTGAGATTTGCATGCTAGATTTCCAACAACAAAGGAACCTGATCGATCATTGAAGAAATTGTTACATTGATCACAACGTTCATAATGTAAATTACTGTAACAACATTTTATTGACGGGAATTGATTTCCCTATTTTTGTACAAAGGGTTGTACTAGAATCTATAGTGAAAATATTTTGTAATAGATGTCTCCTCTATAAAGAGGAGACGTCTACATTAGAGGGGGGATCTAGACATAGAGATAAACAAGATGTAACACAAGGATTGTAGTTGAAGGAATGAGACTGAATCTTTTCTGTAATGTGGTATATTGACGAATAAATAAAGTTTCGTTCTGAGTATTTTATCCTAGTTTCCTTGTCCTGGGGAATCTTGTGAGAAGGACAGGGCCCACCTTCTTCGCAAGATTCACCCATTTCCTTTCTGTTGTGTGTTAAGTGTGATTTTTGTTCATACCTTGTTAACGAGTACTGTTTCTGATGTTATTTTACTTTTGCTAAAACTTTGTTTCTCTTTTAATCAATTGATGCTGTTACATGAGTGTCTCACCAGTGATTAGGATTTACAGAGTGAATTGGTGAACTGGATAACAAAGGCAGGTGTTGAATGTTCCTACTCTGGGGATAGGGTCTTGATCCTTTGTTATAGAACAACCATTGTTTTCTTTTGCAGATTTATTCTTTTTAATTAATTATCCATTTCTTGTTCGATACCTGCAATAGATTATAGCTGCTGTAACACAAAGTAAAGGTTTAACAAAGTGTGATTTATTTATACTACAACTTTTTATTGTTATTATAATTGAGTACATATAGTACGTAGTTTCCTTTGAAATAATCAGATTTTCTCGGGTTGAAAATTTATGTGGCACTCGACTTTTTAATTTATAAGCAGTTAAAGTGACCAAGAACACCTACAGGAATAGGAACCTTCACCGGTTTACTATCCTGCATATTAAACCTCTGCAGTATTGTCTCGACATACTTCCTCTAGTTTAACCAGAGCTTCCTCTTTGCCCGATCTCTTTTAATTTCCATGCCCAAAATATAGTTTGCAGCACCGAGATTTTCATGTCGAATTTGGAGGACAATTGGGTCTTCAAATCCTAGATAATTTCTTTGTCATTTCCAACCAGCAACAATCATCCACATATAAGTCCAGATAAATAACACGGTCACTAATTAATTTAAAATACACACAGTGATCTTCTTTGCTTTTGGTGAAGCCAAGTCCCTGTATAAATGTATCAAATTTTTAACCCATACAGAGACTTATTTAACTTGCATACCAGTTCTTTCTTACCCTTCACAGCAAAGCCTTCAGGTTGCTTCATGTAGATTTCCTCTTCCAAATCCCCGTGAAGAAATGTTTTCTTCACATCCATCTGTTCCACCTCAAAATCAAAAGCAGCAGCAACAGATAAAAGTAATCTAATAGAAGTTACCTTGGCAACAGGAGAAAAAATATCACCAAAATCAATTCCCAACACGTGGCAATAACCTTTTACTACCAACCGAGCTTTGTATTTCTCCACCTTCCCTTCTGCATTTGTCGTCTTCTTGAACACCCATTTGCTACCAATGGGTTTCCTTCCAGCTGGCAACTCCACCAGATCCCAAGCCTCATTTTTGTGCAAAGATGCTATTTCATCAACCATGGCCTCTTTCCAGAGTTTTCCATCCTCTGAATCCACTGCTTCCTTCACAGTTCTGGGATCATCATCAGTAACAGACAAAGCAAAGTTTAAACAGAAAGCAGATGGACTATACCTTTCTGGCTGCCTTCTTTCTCGAGCTGATCTTCTCACAGTCGGAGTTTGTGGCTCTTCATCTTCCAATTCCTCCTCTGCTACAGAGTCTGATTCTTCCTCCTTTAGTTCAAACTCTATCTTCACAGGTTCCTTTAGTTGGACTTCATGTTTAATAACATCTTTCACCTCTTTGAACACCACATTGCGGCTGTACACAACCTTCCGTGTGACTGGGTTCCAAAGTTTATAACCCTTTAAACCATCCTTATACCGAATAAAGATGCACTTTTCAGATTTGTTATCCAACTTGGTTCGGTTCTCCTTTGGAACATGTACATATGCATGACATCCAAATACCCTCAGATGTGAAAGAGAGGGTTTCTTACCAGTCCATACTTCTTGTGGAGTCTTATCATCCAACGCTGACGAAGGTGACCTGTTGACCAGGTAACATGCAGTATCCACCACCTCTGCCAAGAATTCCTATCCTAACCCGGCACCACTGAGCATGCTTCTTGCCCTTTCCATCAACTTTTTGTTCATTCTTTCTACAACTCCATTTTTCTGAGGTGTATATGGAGTAGTCTTCTGCCGTGCTATACCACACTTCTTACAGAATTCTTCAAATTCTTTGCTACAAAATTCTCCACCATTATCTATCCTCAGTACCTTATCTTCTTCTCTGTCTGATTTTCCACCAGAGCCTTAAACTCTTTAAACCTGTCAAAGACTTCAGAGTTCTTCTTAAGGAAATATATCCATGTATTCCTTGAGAAGTTGTATATAAATGATACATAGTACACAGACTTACGCAGTGATGGAAATTTCACAGGTCCAAACACATCACTGTGCACAAGCGCTAATATTTGTTTCGTCCTCTTACCAGCAGAGGGGAAACTCACCCGATTCTGCTTGCCATATACACAATTTTCACAGAAATCAAAATCCAGAGAGCTATTACTCATACCTTCTACCATACCTTTACCATGAAGTATTCGAAGGCCCTTCTCTCCAATATGTCCAAGCCTTTGATGCCACAACATGGTCTTCTCTCCAGAGACCACTAGATTTTCTGCTCCATTTTCAGGAACCATAGACTATTGCACCCGTCAACAACAGTGCTACCTTGCAGCTTGTACAGAGTTCCAATCCGAACTCCCCGCATCAATACCAGTGCTCCTCGAACCATCTTGCAGGTATCCTTATTGAACACTATCTTTACACCTGCATCATCCAACTTGCTTACAGAAAGCAGATTTCTGGCCAACGCAGGAATATGCAGAACACCCGGAAGGGTTCTAACCCTTCCACCTTGCAACTTCAACTTTACTTTTCCACGACCAATGATTCTAGCCTTCCTATCATCTCCTAAGAAGACATCACCACCATCAGATTTCTCATACTCGCAGAACCACTCTCTATGGGGAGTGAAGTGAAAGGATGCACCTAAGTCAATCAACCATGCCTCATGATCTACATGTGTACTTGAAGAAGCCAAGTACACATCGCCACCTTCATCTGAGGTGGTTTTCACCTTGGCAGAAGAAGCATCATCAGATTCCTTTCCTTTATCAGGAGCTTTAGATTTACAGTCCCTTTTGTAGTTCCCTTCCTTTCTGCATTTCCCACACACCACCTTTACAGGTTTTCCTGGAGATTTAGATCTCCCACTCGATGACTTATCTTTGTTTATGTTCTGGGACCATCCTCGTATAGACAAGGCATCACCATTTTGGCTCTCCATATTTTTCCGTCTCATCTCCTCCGTCAACAAGGATGAGACTATTTCATCAACTGCAAGACTTGCTTTACCTATCTTGCAATAACCAAACTATCACGAATCTAGTAGAGAACACAACAAACTGATGCACTTATCTTCATCTGAAATTTTAATATCAACAGATGCTAAATGACTTACCACAGTATTAAATGCATTTAGATGCTCTGTCACTGAGTCTCCATCCTTCATCCTCAGGTTATACAGGTTTTTCCGTAGGAACAGTTTATTCACCAGAGACTTATATTGGTACAAAGTCCCTAACTTGTCCCACAAAGCCTTCACCGTAGCTTCCCCTGATACACTCAGCAATAATGAATCTGAGACACACAGTCGTATTTTTCTCTTTGTCTTTCGATCCAACTTCTTCCATTCTTCATCGGACATTCCCGTTGGTTGTATGGATCTACCGTGATCCACTGATCTTTATCCATCAACAGATCCTCCATCTTGAGTTTCCACAACTCAAAACTCTGACCATTAAATTTCTCGATCTCTATCTTTCCACTTCTCGCCATCTTCTTTACCACCAGAATTGATCCGTAGATCCCACTGAACAAGGCTTCCAGACCCGAGAGAAAGCTCAGCACAAAAGCCCCCCTTGGCAAACATCTAGATACCAATGTAGTTTTTAACGCGTATAGAAATTACCTGATCGAATTCTAAAACACATAAAATAAACAATGCGAGAGCATAACACATAAAACACATATACACAGAGATTTTCCCCTGGATCCTAAAACCGAGACTACCAGCTTGATTTTTCAATATGTTCCTTTCATTGTTACAATACATATTTATACATGCCGAAGCATCTAATGCCATGGACCGAAAACCATCACATCCAAAAGCATGCGTGAAAATCATGCACAAAACCATAGGTGGGTCTGCCCAACCTAACATAGGTTTCAAAACCAGTGGGGTTACCTGCACTACTCAAATCCCCTGTGACCACCTCCGTTATGCAATCGGCTCAACGAACAACCCAACAAGTCTTGCTTCTTCTATTTAAACTTTTTCTTGACCTTGACGACATATCGGTATGCTGTGTCGAGCAAGGAGATGTTCAGGAATTCTATTTCTTCCTGGATGTACTTGTGCAGGTAGCCGCGGTATTTGAGTATTAAATGCTACTCTAAATCCTTGATACCCAACTTTGTGTGAAGGGTATGGAAATTATTGGTAAACTTTGGCATGTCTTGGTCCCTTCCCTGCCATAGCGTGGTCCACTTTATGTATTGATCCTCATAGCTTCCAATAGGGTAGCATTTATCTTTGATGGCATCCCAAAATGAATTCCAAGTGGGTGCGGCTGACAATAGTGAGCCTGTACTTTCATCCTTCTGCTCGTAGTAGGTTTCCCACAAGTCCTTGATGTGGGGGGCTGCTTTGAGAAGTGCGACTAAAAATAGTGAGCCTGTACTTTCATCCTTCTGCTCATAGTAGGTTTCCCACCAGTCCTTGACGTGGGGGGTTGCTTTGAGAAGAGTGAAAATAATCCTTTCCCAACTGGAAAAATCATGAACAGAAAAATAACCCTCTAGCAGATTTAACCATTTATCGATGGCATTTGCATCTATATGACCCTCGAATATGGGGATTTCAAAATTCACTTGTACCTTAAACGATGTGGCGTTTCCAGAGTAGCCGTTGGAAGCCGATGCATTGCCCCTAGGTAGTCGCTGAAGGATCTGGGCAAAGTTGTCCATCATCGCATTCCTTTGTTGCTCGAGGGCTTCTTTGAGCAAGATTTTGATAGGATCTCCTGCCCCCTCATCTTTCTTTTCATTTGCCATGGGAGGCCATGAAATGTGAGTTTGGTCTTGCAAAGGTTCGACTAGTTCAAGCCCTAACTCCTTATATCTCGACCTCGTTGGGGACATGCAACGAAAATGGAGAAAAAGATGACTACTTTGATACCACTGATTTGGATTTAAACAAGAACACAACAATTTACAGAGATAACCATAAACACAGAGATGCAGTGGAAATAATAATTCATTTCATTAATGTAAAATACTGAAATATTCTTACAAACAGAAATGCAAATAAACTAGCTAGGGCGATGATAGCTTATCTCTAAGAAGAGATGTGGTGGCTACATGCCTTTGAAATGTGTTACAATGAGGCTCGAAGGCCTATTTATTGTTGAGAAACAATAGAAAACCTTAAACATCCAAAAACCTAACCCTAGAAGATGAAACGCCAAATTATGGGCCTCGTTTGGGTAAATTGGTACATCAACTTCCCGAGGTCGTAACTTTGGCATACGATCTCCGTTTGATGTGCACAATATCTCGTCAGAAAGAGCTATCTGAGAACTACAACTTTGGGAAGAGCAACATCAATCCATGGACCCATGTTGCTCCCAGTTTTCCCAAAAAAACATCGTTTAGGGCCTCAAAACGGCTTTAGAAATTCAGGATCCGAAAAAATGCTAAAAAAAGTAAATTGTGCTACAATTACGGAAATTGAAAGGCTGGGTCCAAGTGGACTTGGCAGGTGGCCACCAATATCCACCTGGATCATCAGTTATGTGGAAGTAGCCAGTTGGGTTCTCGGTAAAACATGGTTTATGTATTCTCAAATATTCTAATGAATAGATGAAACCCTCTTTTCAACACTAGCCAAGAGAAATTCAGCTATGCCCTTGTGTCGGTAAGACTTGTTAGGTTACCACCTCAACTCTGGTATATGGATGTCTTGAAGATTATCAGAAACAAATTAGGATCCTTTTTGGAGGTTGATAGGTCATATAAAATCAACAAAAAGAGGGCCATTGCAAAGATATTGCTTAACTTGGACTCGCGTGAAGGGTTATATGCGGAACTAAATATTACCTATTGATTTTTTTCTCATAGGAAGATCCTAGATTAAGAATGAATCCCCTTCATGTGTTGCAGATGGCACAAGTAGGGTCATGTTCTAAAGGATTTCCCTCTCCCTTTTTCAGGAAAGAAATTTTTAAAGGACCATTGTCAGGGGGAATTCAAGAGGGGGAAGGGGGAATCCCTAGGATATTTGTCAACTGAGACTACTCCACAGGTTCAATAAAGGATGAGTCAAAGCCTATGAAAATGGATAGGGAAGTACAGTTAAGGGGCAACGATGTGACATTTTTTGGATAGGTCAACACTCATGAGGGTGTCCCATCTCTTAGGATTATATTCTCCAAGGAAAGAAAATCTAGTGCAAACACACTTTCTAAAGAAGGTTATGCATGAAATTTGGGCACTTGGATGATCTTGGAACAAATAGATGAAACCACCTCTAAATTTTATCACAGGCCTTTCATAGAGGGCCTGCAAATGGAAATATTACCTGACTGATTATAAAGTTCCATTTTTTTTCTTTGAGATAAATTTCCCATGAGACTAGGAGGATATGTATGTATTTGCTATTTCATTTCGGGTGCATATATTGCTAATAGATATTTATTCTAGACATAGAAAAGACCTTTTAGAGACCTGATCTATTCGTATTTTTTTGGATGGTTGTATCAACCCATTTTTTAATGCACTATAGTGCATATATAGAACGTAATTTTCTTATCTATTAATGAAAATTACAATTTGTTCCTTCGAAAAAAAACAAAAAAAAAAACCATAGAAAATAGCATCATCATCGTTATTATAAAAATAATTAATATGTCAAAGGACCTTAACTCAAGTGGTTTGGTGCAAAATTTGTATCCCCAATTGTGTGGGTTTAAGTCTTTGAAGACATATTATGATATTTATGAAATATTTACATCTAGTGCAATAGTAGTGTTATATATATATATATAACCAGAATTTAAAGAGATAACTCTATTTTACTTTGGATATTTTAAACTTGCAAATAAACATTATTTATTTATTTATTTTTCTATGTGATTCATGGTCCTTGCAAAGCAATAACTACTACATCTACTGAATAATTGTACCAAGAAAATCTACCAAAAAGATCACTTCCTACCTGCTCAACTATGGAGCTTGACCCTAAAAGTGTTGATAAAAGTGATTTTATAGAGATTCAACCCATTTTAACGTTGGAGATGTAACCCAAATTATTATATTAAATATGTTTAGAATAATTTTTTAATATCAAAAATTACAATTTTTTAAATAAAATTTAATAACTCTCTTAAAAACCTTTAAAAATCAAAATATAACTCCTATAAAATTCAAATTATTTTTTTCTTGTTTGTTGAAAGAAATTAAGCGATATATATAAAAATAAAGCATGTTTAAACTAGACTTAAACTCTCGCATTTATTTATTAAAATTAAACAGTATTAATTGTGATAAAACCAATATTATAGATTTCAGCTTACGGTTTGTATTCTACAAAGATAGTTCAACTAAAATTTGATATAGTAATAGCGATCTTTAAATATATGAATAATATTTTATTCTTTATATGTTAAAATAAAACTAATTTTGAATGAAGTTGAAAGATAAGCATAGATTTACAAGATAAAAGGTCCATATTATTTTTAAATTTAAAAATAAAAAAGTAAAAGTCTTGAAAGAGAAATAATGTGTGGGCAGCCTTGCATGGTCCATGATTTTCAGACCTGCATAACACGGTTGAGTGATGTGATGATTAGCGTGGAACACATGTAAAGACCTACACAATGTAGACTTCAAATTCTATGTCATACGTTTCTTTCACCGTGAAGTCAAACATTAACTGAAGCATAGGCATCACATTTAATTGAACCACCACCTTTTCTGTCCTAACTTTAATTGAAGCATAGGCATCGCATTTAATTGAACCACCACCTTTTCTGTCCATTACTTTCATGAGCCACCTTATGCTTATGATCTGAAGGGTTGGGGAATAATTAGCATTTTGGATCTAGGATTTAACCCTTCTCTTCAGCGTTGGGAGTCAGTAAGGCCAGTTACCTCTATCAACTCCCCTCTATGTTTCCCATCATAATAGAGTAAGGGGTCATCTAGGGTGGCGGGGTCATAATTTTAACTAGGTTTAACATATTAGAACTAGTTGCATGTGCATATTTGTTCCCAGCCTTCCTTTAGATGCCCAATTTGGGGTGTCATCTCAAAGGATTTCCATGGTTTTGAGCAGGTCCTTAATGGGGCCGTGGTGGGCGATATTATGTTTCTGCAATCAAGATTTTCTTTTGAGGGTAATTTTGGAGAAGGATTTGGCTATGGCAGTGAACAGATGGGAGAAGATTTGTTCAAGGGTTTTTCTCTAGGGTTTGAAGGGTTTCATCTAAGAGGACCATCTAACTACTTGACTGCCATGATAGAGGAAAATGGTAGGTTTATGGAACAAGAAGGGGGATCTGATCAATAGATGGAAACACTAAAATATTAGGCAATCTTAGAGGGACAACATTAGCCCGGGTAGAAATGGAAAAAAGGAAATTATGTCGGAGTAAAAATTGAAGACCAAAATTTGGTGCTCGTGGAAGAATTTCAGGTAGAGTAAGTTATGGAGACATTTGAGAGGGTAATGGTGGGCAAAGCTAGAGGTAGACAATTTTTGGTTCAGCTTCTACGAGAATGGACCGAAAAATAATGGGGGAAGGAGTTGAATCACCTCCCCAAGGCTAGTACACTCACAAGACGATGGTTTATGCTTAAATTCCATTATGTGGAAGCAACAAATTGGGTTCTTGGCATAACATGGTGTATGTATTCTTCATAGATTCTAATCAATATATGTAACCCTCTTTTCAACACTAGCCAAGAGAAATTCAGCTATGCCCTTGTGTGGGTAAGACTTGTTAGGTTACCACCTCAACTCTGGTATATGGATGTCTTCAAGATTATCAGAAACAAATTAGGATCCTTTTTGGAGGCTGATAGGTCATATAAAATCAACAAAAAGAGGGCCATTGCAAAGATCTTGCTTAACTTGGACTAACATGAAGGTTTATATGCAGAATTGAATATTACCTATTGATGTTTTCTCATAATAAGATCCTGGGTTATGATGGAATCCCCTTCATGTGTCGCAGATGTCACAAGTAGGGTCATGTTCTAAAGGATTTCCCTCTCACTTTTTCAAGAAAGAAATTTCAAAAGGACCATTGTGAGGCAGAATTTGAGAGGAGGAAGGGGGAATCCCCAAGATATTTTTCAACTGAGACTGCTCCATAGGTTCAATAGAGGATGGGTCAGAGCCTATGAAAATGGACAGGGAAGTACAGTTGAGGGGCGATGATGTGACATTTTCTGGATAGGTCAACACTCAAGAGGGTGTCCCATCTCTTAGGATTATATTCTCCAGGGAAAGAAACTCTAGTGCAAACACACTCTCTAAAGAAGGTGTTGCGTGAAATTTGGGCACTTGGACGATCTTGGAGCAAATAGATGAAACCACTTCTAAATTTTATCACATGCCTTTCATAAAGAGCCTGCAAATGGACATATTATCTGACTGATTATAAACTTCCATTTTTTTTCTTTGAGATAAATTTCCCATGAGACTAGGAGGATATGTATGTATTTGCTATTTTATTTTGGGTGCATCTATTGCTAATAGATATTTATTATAGACATAGAAATGACTTTTTGGAGACTTAATCTATTGGTTTCTTTTGGATGGTTGTATCAACCCATTTTTTAATGCAACTATAGTGCATATACAGAATGTAATTTTCTTATCTATTAATGAAAATTACAATTTGTTCCTTCCGAAAAAAAATAAATAAAATAAATAAAAACCATAGAAGATAGCATCATCATCATTATTAATTATTATTATAAAAATAATTAATATGTCAAGGAACCTTAACTCAAGTGGTTGGTGCAAAATCTTATTAATCCCCATGTGTGGGTTTAAATCTTCGAAGACATATCTATGACGTTTTATGAATAGTTATAATCTAGTGAATAATAATTATCTTGACGTCAAGCATTATATATATATATAACCAGATTATTATGGAGATTTAACTCCATTTTTTACTTTAGAGATTTTTATCCAATTATTATGTAAATATGTTTAAATAACTTTTTAATAAATTAATAATTTATATTTATTAAAAACATTTTAATCATATAAAATAAAAAATTTATTGCTCTTAAAAACAGTTTAAGAAATCAAATATTAACTCCAATATAATATTATAAATTTAATTTTTTTTTTACATATACTATAAAATTAAATGTTGAAATGTTAACTAGACTAAACTTTTCCTTTACATTTATTAAAACTTTAATGCTATTTTAGATAAAAACAATTTTAAATTTGAGCTTTAACTTTTTTGTATTTACAAAATATTCACTCAATAAATTTATATATATAGCTTTATCTTTTATAATATATAATTAATATTTTTCTTATTTATAACTTCTCTTTAAATAAAACTATTTTATAAATAGAAAATAAGCATTAATTTACAAATTAAAACGTCCACATTATTTTTTAATTTAACAATAAAAAAATAAAGGTCTTGAAAGAGAAATAATGTGGGCAGCCTTGCATTGTTCATGATTTTCAGACTTGCATAACACGGTTGAGTGATGTGATGATTAGCAATGTAGACTTCAAATTCTATGGTATGCCATTCGCTTCTTCCCCCCTCTCTCACATGTTTCTTTCCACCACCATTCAATGGTCCTGCATCTCCAAAGCTCCCGTTCACAGATTTAGTTGTCCTACACCATATATAAATATTAAATTAAAATTTTTAATAAAATATATAAATAAATAAGTGTTAGAAGAAATCCAATCTAGATATAAAAAAATAGTATGAATTTTGAAAAAAAAACCATAATCTATTAAATTTACGATTAGGTAATTATATATAGAGATAATTTTTCATTGTTTAAATATATTTTTCAATGGAATTGTTTTGGAATGTGTAAAACATATAAGTTAAATTTGCAATTACGAAATAGTTGGTGTGAAAAACTATTTTTATTATTATTAATATTTTTTAAATGTAACGTATCAATTTTATAATAAAATTTAAATAGATTCACATTTTTCTCTAATTACATATAGTTGATAATACTTTATTTATTTATATATATGAATTAATATTGAAATATTAAGTAATATAAATATTCAAATAAAGTTTTGTATTGAAATATTTTTTAAAAGTACAAGAATTATAAGTCTTCCTCATATAATGAATATAAGATTTCGTTTACTTTTAATTACTTTATTTCTCTTCAAAGTGATATAAAATTATATTACTTAACATAGACATTGAAATATTTTATTTATAGCTTTGGGAGTGAAATATTTTTACCACATCTCTTTCATAGGTTGTAATATCAACAACAAACAAAAGGAAACAAAAGAAATACATTGAGAGTCGGATTATTGATATTTTACAACATTTTTAATTAAACCTAATTTTTTTCTATTTTTATTTATGCATGGAAGGAATTACACATCTCTCATACTGAAATGTAAAGTAAATCTCTCAACACAATAATAATATATTTTTAAGAAATAAATCTCACTTTTTCTATTTATTTTTGTAATTTCACTTCAATTTTTTTGTAATTTTTTGAAAGTAATTTATGAAATTTACCAAATAATAATTTTTAATATAAATAAGGTATTTTTTTATAAGTTCCGCATTGAGAGGCTACTAAGTAAGAGGGGAACTGAATCAGTGACTTAACATCTAAGAATGTCTTAATTAAAAACCAATCCTTCACTATCTAAAACTTCATAAACTTTAAATTAAATAATTTAAAATTAAACTTAATTTAAAAACTTTTTAAATCCTATTGGTTGATCTACCCGAAAAACCAACCCGAAGTGACTATTTTTAGAATGTCAGAAATAAAAATATAGTTTATTCATTATTTGTTTCAAATTCGATTTTTAATGAAATCCATGGTATCTATTTGAAAAAAAGAAAGTTCAAATTCGATTTTTAATGAAATCCATGGTATCTATTTGTTTCAAATTCGATTTTTAATGAAATCCATGGTATAAATTTAAATTTGTTTGATTTTTTGTTTGCTTCTAGGTACACAAGGTAGTGGTTAAGTTATTATTTCAAAAAGGAAGTGATGAGGGAGTTTTATGAGGTTTTAAAAAAAAATCAAGAATAAGTTCAATTAGCTAAGCGAGCAATCCATTAAGGTATGTAAGGAAGTGATGAGGGAGTTTTATGAGGTTTTAAAAAAAAAATCAAGAATAAGTTCAATTAGCTAAGCGAGCAATCCATTAAGGTATGTTGCCAATGTTATTGTGGTTGCAATTGAACGACTATTTATATAGATATTTATTTAGAAGAGACAGTGATCATATAAGGTGTTTAAAAAATAATAATGTGTAAGCTCAATTAAACTAAATTGATTTTGATGAGAAGGTTGATAGAATCCCTCCCCAACAATATTTAGCTAAAGTGTCATTCACACAATGTGAAGAAGCATTTGGAGATTTCTGCAAAACATTTTTTATGTTTTTTTTTTTTTTTCAAATCTCAAATGTAATATCTACTTGAAACTATTTAATCTCATTAGTAAACCATAATATATGTTTTTTTTGATATAGCAATTTAGATGTAGTTTTAGTTCATGAAATTTTGATATAGCAATTTAGATGTAGTTTTAGTTCAAGAAATTATGGGGGAGTAAAGATATGGTTTTAGATGCTTTGAATTCTATAATAAAATGTTGGAATTTCATGGTACTAGACTCAATTCGGAACTTTGGAATTCTTACTTCATGGAATGAAAAAATTAGACTCATTAATACTTTTTCTATCTCCTTAGGTTTGTTCATTGAAGTCGAATATCTGCAATTGGGAAAGACACTTTTGCATTCTCAACATATATGGACCATATGATGGTAAAGTACATCGTTGGGGAAACATATCCCATTAATCTATTTTAATGGTGCCCAAATTAGTAGCCAAAGGGGAATTAAACTTCACTTTGCACAAAGATGAAATGTTGGTACTTGGTGCACAATCAAATCCATTAATATCTTTCTTTTCATATTCAATTGAAAAGGATAAGCTATAGAAATGGCCACAATGGAAATTGATCCAACTTGCATGAGAAGTGATTCTAGAGAAGTGGTAGAGTCTAAATGGTTGGATAGATCCCTGTTGCATGAGGAATTATGTGAAAAAATCAGCCAATTTAGATCTTCAGTTGAAAGGATCTAATTCTCTAATAATTTTCCAGTCAATTTAGAGTTGATTAGGGTGGATAAAAAGGTCAATGAACCTTTTAAATTCAATTCAACCTATCTTAAGGAAGATGAATTCCAAAATCAATTGAAGTCACACTAGAAACATTTTGACCCCAAATTGATGTTATAGGCATGCAAGCAATTTGTTGACTCCTTAAAGTATATTAAGGAGATGGTAGTGGATTGGTCTTATGTTAAACATAGTATGAGAGGTGCTCAGTTAAGGCAGATTGATTCAAGTATTGAAAAAATCCCTCGTAGTAATTAGGGATGTTTACTTGATGAAAAAAATCTAAAGGAGTTGAAGAAATTGGAAAAATAAAAAGTGAAGCTACTACTTGCAAAAGAGAAACATTATAGCATTAAGAGTTGTTCTACTTGGATTACCTCTACGGATCATAACACCAAGTTTTTTCACAATTTTGTAAATTATAGGAGACTTGAAAACACTATTTGAGAACTTCGGGATGAGGAAAGTCACTTGATCATAAATTTTAAGGATTTAGCAAATTTAAGTGTTTCTCGCTTGGGAAAATATTCAAATAAGTAGAACAATGACCACTTCAAGAGATAATGAACCTAATAAGTAAATACCCTCAACTAGTGAAGGAACATGAGAATAAGAAAATTTATCGAGAAGTTACTAAGGATATTACTTTAACAGTAATGAGTTATTTTTGAAAGGACCATACCCTTGGTTCAATCCAATTTTATGTTATATTCTTTGACCCTTGTTAATATATGAAGATTTTTGAAAAAAATAACATTGAAAATATTTGGTCAATGTGTTTCGAACCAGCCAGTGTGGTTCATCTTCAAGACAAGATGAAGAGACAGATATCACAAGCACGCTAAATAAGAAGAAAGGTCAACCTAATGGCTAGATGAAAACGACTATTTTTACTGGAGGGAAAATTATATAGTTTATTAATTTATTAATTTATTTTGTTATAAAATATTATTATTATAATATAACTAAACAGCTAAATTTGACTAACTAACCTGATTGATTGAAGGGTTCCATCTGAAGGTAGAGTGCTTGATAATCCTAATGTGACTTGGCCATAATATGACAATGGACCATCTTGAAAATTTTAGTCACTTTTGACCAAAATCCTTGTGTAATATGGTCTACAAGATCATTTCTAAAGTTGTCACTAGAAGGATCAAGCCAATTTTATGTCGAGTTATCTCAACCAAGAAATTTGGGTTTTTAGAAGGAAGAAACATTCATGAGGTTGATGGGGTAGTGTAGCAGGATTTACACAATACTAAGACCCAACTCATCCTGTCCTTATAAATATGGACCTATCAAAAGCTTATGTCATGGTTTTAGGGACCTTCTTACATCTTATGTGTCTTCATATTGGATTCTCCTACAAATGGTTAAGCGGATAATGGCATGTGTGACTACACCACAAATTGTTGTTATGATAAATGACTTGTCTACTCCTTTCTTCAAACCTTCAAGTGCTTTGTGCCAAGGCTATCCTCTATCTCCCCACCTATTTCTTCTTGTAGCAGAGGGTTTAAATAGATTCTTTATGGATGTAAATTCTAAAATGGGTTTAAGGGGTATACAAATTGGCAAAAAGATATTTCTGATATTTCTAATACTATAGAAGTTAATGTGTATATTCAATATTTCTCATGAAATTTTCTAAATCACAAGACTTGAAGCCACTCTACTCATCTACAGAAGTTAATTCACCATCTAAAATAATAATCATTGACATGAAAAAGGAAACATCCCACATACACAAATATTTATCTAGGGGAAAGAAACTGCTCAAGACCCCTTACCATTTGTATTGCATTAATCAGAGAATAGAGAAGAAATGCAATGCTTTGCTCAAGCTTAAGCACACCCTGTAATAGTATAGTCTATCCCTCTTCTTAACTGACTGAACCTGGACCAAAACTTAGACAATTCAAAGCCTTCTCAAGCTCCTATTTCCTTGCATTGTTCCCTTGGGAAATTCCCTCTATCCTTTAGGAATTCCACACCAAGGAATTGCGCAATAGCCTTAGGTCAATCTCTGACTCCATGCACACCCTGTATGCATGGGAATATATTACAATTGATAGTACACTGCCTTGAAATCTCCATCTCAACTGGGTAACTCAAATTCTCTACATGCAACTATTTTGGGTTAATTGATCAGTTAACTAGTTGATCACTCAGTGTGGTTGAAATTACACCTTCACAACTTGACCTCCACTAGTTCTTCTGACAGTAGAGAACTAGTTAAACTAACAATAGCTCAAATTAACTGAAATAGATTGCTACAAGTTGGCAATCAATCATGTAGAATTGAAATCAAGTGTCTCAAACTAGAATTTACTGAGTTAACTGAGTAACAAGAGCCATGTCACCTCAGTTAACTACCTCCAAGTATTTTTCTGAAATAGAGATTTGTATTTTAATCTAGTTTGACCAAGGCAGAGTCAAAACTAGATTTTCTTGTTGCATTTTCAACGCTCCCCCTCAGAAAGAGAGGGTTTATTAGTTACCCCCATCCTGCTTCTATGGAACTCGAAGTTTCCTCTTGATAAGACCTTTGTCAAAGTATTTTCATCTTATTCCTCTGTCGGAATGTATTTCAACACCATAATCCACGTCTAGATACGATATTGTAGATGGTGATACCAAATATCGATATGCTTGGATCGATCATGAAATACAGGATTCTCAGAGAGTTTGATACAACTCTGATTGTCATAGTAAATAATTTTAGGATCCATCGTCTGACCAAACAACCCAGCAAGAATCCTTCTCATCCATATAGTCTCACATGCTTCTTGAATTGTAGCCATGTACTTTGCTTCTATTGAGTTGATTGCCACAAATCTCTGCTTCCTGTTGTACTAAGAAATTATTGTTGACCCAACACTGAAAATTTCTCCTGATGTGTTCTTCCTATCTGATGGACTCCCTACTCAATCTGCATATGTGAAGCCTTGCAACTTCACTCCCTTTGTCTGTTTATACCAAAGACCAAACTGAGTAGTTCCTCTGAGGTATCTCAACACATGCTTTGCTACCTTTAAGCGCAATTTGGTTGGCTTAACCATTTCTTGACTAAGTTGGTTAACTTCATAACACATGTCCGGTTATGTGTTCACCAAATACATAAGTGAACACACAAGATGCATGTAAATAGTAGCCTCCCCTACTTCAACTGAAGTAGCATCCTCTTTCCTCTTGTTTCCTACTATAGGAGTCTCCATGGGTTTACACCTATCCATGTAGAACCTTTGAAGTATCACATTGGCATACTTTCCTTGAGAGACAAATAGTTCCCCATCTCCTTTCCATACTTCCAAACCAAGGAGGTAATGCATGAGGCCCATGTCCTTCATCTCAAACTCTCCTGCAAGGTCCTCCTTGCAAGATCTGATCAGTTCCTTATCACTAGTAAGGATCAAGTCATCAACATATAACACAATAATAAATAATTGTCCTTCTACCATAATGTGATAAAAGATTGCATCTGCTTCACTTTTGGTGAAGCCAAAACTGGTGAGATATCTTTCGATCTTGGTATACCAAGCACATGTTTCTTTCAGTTGAGTCCATACAACATTTGCTTGAGTATGCACACATGTGACTCTCTGTCAAATGTCTCAAAGCCCTCTGTGTTCTCAATATACACCTACTCCTCAATAACCCCATTGAGGAATGATGTCTTCACATCCATCTAGTGCATCTTCCACCCCAGCTGCGCTGATAGTGCTAGAATTGACCTGATGGATGAGTACCTTTCTACTAGAGAAAAGGTCTCCTCATAGTCAATTCACTCCACCTAAGAGAAGCCATTGACCACAAATTTGAACTTATGTTTCTCTATGCTACTATGTGCTACATGTTTTACCTTGTAAATACATCTCAAACAAACCATTGATTTATCTATTGGTCTTGGGACCACTTCCCAAACAATATTTTTGACAATGTAATTATATTCCTCTACCATAGCATCAACCCATAGTAGTTGCTCTACAGCTTCCTTGGATGATGATGTTTCAGTCTCTACAAGCTCATTCATCAGAGCCATGTAGCTAGTGTATTGATCTAGTGACCTCCTCTTCCTGTATTGTGATGTGGGTGCTCCCACATTCTCTCTAGCATATTGCAATAATTTTTTAGCTTCCTTGGTTCACCTGATTCCTTATCTAGATGTCTCTGCTTAAGGGAATGTCTCAACTCTCTGCTCCTCTTCTTGTCGCTTCTCCACAACTTCCTGAGGTTCTTCCTTTTGAGCCAAAATCTCCTAATCATATTGCAACTAAAGCTCCCTCTCAAGAGAACACGTCATTGCTTATCCTCATCAAACTTCACATCCCATCTAACCATTATCATCCTGAGGGATGGAAAGTACACACAATAGTTGTGAGGTGTATCTACCCCAAAAATATGCCCAACTCTGTTGTGGACTCTAGAATTTTCCTTGCTTCCTTGGAAACATGATAGTAAACTGATGATCCAAAGATTCTGAAGTGTGACACATTTGGCTTCTTCCTTGAAAAATTTTCGTCTGGTTTACTCATGCCAAGAATCTTATGAGGACTCTTGCTCTACAAATAGGCTATTGCGTTGCATGCTTCATCCCACAAGTGTAGGGGTAGGGTTTGTTCTTGCAACATCACTCATGTTTCTCCAACAATACTTCTGTTCTTCCTCTCAACCACCTGATTTTGTTGTGGATTATGGAGTGTTGTCATATCTCATCAATTTCCTTCATTTGCAAAAAAAATAAATTAAACTCATTCGACACGTACTCACTACCATTATCACTCTTGAGAGCCTTTGCATTCCTTCCAGTTCATTTCTCAACAAGTGAATTAAAATCAACAAATTTGGAGAATGTTTGGTATTTCTTCTACATGAAGTAAACCCAACACTCTTGTGAGAAATAATTTAAAAATATAACATAATACCTATGCTTGATTATGGAGGTTGTTGAGAAAGGTCCACATACATCAAAGTGGGTCCTTTCAAGGATTGCATGTGCCCTATTGTCCCAATCACTAAAGGTGGATTTTGAGTACTTCCCCAATATACACCCTTTGCATGTATCTCGCCGCTCTATTGCTCCTTTGGGGGGGGCTATAGAAATATGTTGCATGATCTTCAAAGAGCCATGATGAAAATGGCCAACTCTTCTATGCCATAATTCGCTGACACCTTGACTTTGCACCTTCTCTTATTTTGTTCTCAATGATGCAAAGTATTCTACATATAATTTGTATAGGTTCTTCACTCGAACCTCGATCTACTTCAATGTCCCATGGTGATATGTCTCAGGAAATACTCCCCTTTATTGAATATAACATCGTCTCCATGGTCTTCCAACATAGCTAGGAAAACTATATTCTTCTTCAGACCCGATACAAGCATCACATCCTTGAGCCTGAGAGGGGAGCTAGACTCCATCTAAAAAGTAACTATACCAATACCAGTCACGTTATACCTTCCATCATCTCCCATCTCGATGTGCATATAGAGATCGTCTCCTCCAAGTCACTGAAAAATTATTTGTTTCCCATCATGTGGAATGAGGCATTATTGTCGAGATACCACACACTAACCATCATTGTGCTTGCCATGCATGTAGTGAAGGTAAAATCAAGTTCGAACCATGAATCCAAGGCTTCACCCATTACTCCTCCTATGGTCTTCTGTTAGGTCCCAATAATACTAATGTAACCCCTTATTGTTATTAATGCAACCCCCATCATTATATTGTTGTGCCCATGTAGTCCCCATATTGTTATTATTGTGCCCCATAGACGCCCACTATTTTTATTGTTGTGCCCTTAAATATTATTTTTATGTCGGCTCTAATTATATTATGACCCCTTAGACTCCTATATATAGAAAGGAGGTCTTGTCATTTGTATCCTCCAATAATTGTTCATTTGTGTAATGTAAAGGATGTTTCCCCCTCAAAGAGGCTGATTTTGAAGGCAGTGATCTATCTTTTCTTATATTTTGTGAGCTGTTTGCATAACATTTGGTATCATAACTTTGGATTCTAGGGTTTTGCTGCTCCAAACAGGTCATCGTGGAATTTTCCCTATAACATTTTCTCTACGAAGTTTTAGAAGATAAAAAAAAACCCATTTTAACCAAAATCGTTCTAAACCTCGAGTCTGAATTTTAGATCTTGTATCACTATATTTGTGGAGATATGATCTGAGAAAGTTAGGGTTTTTGCAAGCTCCAGAATTCCATCTCAAAAAGGTCATCGTGGAATTTTAGTTATAATGGTTTTTTTACAAAGATTCAGGCTCATAAGTTAAAACCCATTTGATTAGAAATCTTGGTGAAGCTCAAGCCCTAATTTCATATCCGTTTTCACTATATTTCAGAGATACGGTCCAAGGCATTTAGGGTTTCTGTAGGATCTCGAATTACATCCCAAATAGGTGACCTTGGGAAACTCGTAATAACTTTCTCTTTGAGCATCAGATTGAAATTTCGTAAGAAGTTACAGAAATAGGACGAATTTTAATTTTCTATGTATTGTTTTCAAGTCCGAAGGTTGAAACAGTGACACGTGACACTTCGTACAAGTTCGCTCTACAAAAAACGTATATAATCAAGTCATCTTGGAAGATTTGGCATAACTCTTTATGTCATAATCCAATTTAGATCAGACTGGTGGCATTGGAAAGAGGATGCATAAGACTATTTTAGGTCGTAAGCTTAGACTTTGGAGATACAAAATTTCAAGTGTACAATAGATTCAAGATTGAGCTGCTAAAAGCAAGAAAAAGAATGACTCGAATAAAGAAAATGGAAACACCTAGTAAGCAAAATTGGATGGATGATTTGAAGAATGCGATTGAGGCTACGATAAAAAGTTTTATATGTGACATGGAAGCTAATATCGATGGTAGGGAAGCATATTTGAAGAAAGTCATGGAATATTTGAAGAAATACATGGAAGGTTTGAAGGAAGGTGGGACAAAGTTGCTACAAGAAAGGCCTCCTGATGACGAAAAGGTAGTAGAGGAAACTCATGATGAGAAAAAAATAAATGTTAATCATGATTTCATAGAATCTAACATTGGATTGAAGACTCACCATATTCCAAAGATCGATATGAGGAATTTTGATGGCAATGATCCCATAACATGGATACTACAGATGGCGAGGTATTTTGATCTACATGATGTGCAACTATTACCAAAGGTGTGTATTGCATCTTTATATTTAGACCCAAATCAATTTTTATGGTATAAAGGGATTTGTTCTCATAAACCACTTGTCACCTAGTCAATTTTCACAGAGGAAATGATAGCACATTATGAGGATACAAAGAGAAACACCTTCTTTAGCCAATTGATAAATCTCAAACAAAATGGTTCAATGGAAGAGCACATTGAGGACTTCCAAAAATTGAATATAAATTTAAATGATATTCCAAAGAAGTAGAGGATTGATGTCTTCATAGGGATTTTAAAGGATAAAATTCAACATGAGGTTCACTTTTGGGAACCCAATTCATTGGAGAAGACATACATGTTGGCAAGAAAAAATGAAAGCAAAATTATGGAAACAAGGAATCCTACCACTCATAACTATAAAGATGGAAGTGTTTTTTCTCCTAGCCTTTCACCACCTAGAGGGTTGTGACCACAACAATTGGAAGAAAAAATAGCAAAATGGTTGTGTTACAATTGTGATGGAAAATACACAAAGGTCAAAAGTGTGTTGAGAAGAAATTAATTTACATAGATGGGGAAGAGGAAAAAGAAAAGGAACAAGAAACGTCAAAACAAGAGGATATACACCAGGAACCAATCCCAGAGAAAGAATAAATGAATCTGACCATATCTTGTAATTCATTGACAGGAATTACCACTCCTCAAACTCTCAAGATAGAAGGGCATATCAAGAAGAAAAAGGTAACAATGTTGATTGATTCGGGTAGTACCCATAATTTTATTCATTGTAAGATAGGCAAGGAATTGAATTTATTCCTATATCCAACACCAGAGTGTTAAATAATGGTTGCAAATGGAGGAACCATAAATTTCTCTGGAAAGTACCATAATATCAATCTATCCATGGGAGAATATGTATTTAATAGTCCAATGCTTTCCATTCCAATGGGTGGTGTGTATGTTATACTAAAAGTTCAATGGCTACAATCTTTGGGTACAATAACTTTGAATTTTCAATAACTTTTCTTGAATTTTTTTTGGGAAGGAAAGGAGGCTGAATTAAGGGGTATCGCAGGGAAACTGAGAAAGATAATCAACTCTAACAGTATGAAAAATATTCTAAAGAAAGAAAAATGGGGAAAAATTGAAAAATTATGTTCACTAGAGGTACCCACATCAAAATCATATATTTCTCCAAATCTCCAAAAAGTTTTGGGCAATCATTCCAAGTTATTTGAGACTCCCAAAGGCCTCCCACCTATTTCTGATCATGATCATGCTATTCATTTGATTCTAGGAAGTGTTCCCCCAAACATCAGGCTTTACAAATATCCATATGCCAAAAAGAGTGAAATTGAACGTATGGTTGTAGAAATGCTAGAGGTTGGTATAATTCAACCTAGTCAAAGTTCTTTCTTTGTTCTAGTGGTATTGGTACACAAGAAGGATGGATCATGGTGCATGTGTCTGGATTATAGAGAGCTCAACAAGCTTACTATCAAAGATAAATTTACCATTCTTTTCATTGATGAATTATTGGATGAATTACATGGATCAATTTACTTCACCAAGTTGGATCTCCATTCAGGATATCATTAAATCAGAATGAAGACTGAAGACATTACAAAAACAAAATTAATAACTCATGAGGGTCATTATGAATTTTTGGTCACGCCATTTGGCCTTACCAATGCATTTTCTACATTTCAATGTTTGATGAATTCCATTTTCAAACCCTTACATAGAAAATTTGTATTAGTATTTTTTGATGATATACTAATCTAAATAAAGTCTTGGGAGGATCATGTTCAACATGTTGACAAGGTGCTCAAACTATTGGAGGAGAAATAATTATATGCAAAAATCTCCATTTGTTTCTTTGGAGTACAAGAGGTGGAATATCTGGGTGCTCAGTTAGCTCATAGCTCATCTTATCGTCCTGAATCTGATGGGAAAATTGTGATAGTGAACAAATGTTTGGAAGGATATCTTTGTTTCTTTGTATCTAATAAACAGACATAATGGGTCAAGTGGTTTCCTCTGTATAAATGATGGTATGAAACTTCCTTCCATACTACAGCAAAAATGACCCCATTTACGACACTTTATGGATATCATCCACTATCCATCACATCATCTTTAAAAGAAAATTCTAAGGTTCAAGCAGTGGAGGATCACATCGAGCATCAACAACAAATTCTCGAACTCTTAAAGGATAACCTCACTTTGGGGCAGAATAGAATGAAACAACATGTAGATCAACATCGCAGCGAAAGAGGCTTTGATGTAGATGACTGGGTATTTCTACAACTACAACCATACAAAAAAATGTCCCTTAAGCAAGCTAGGAAGGATAATAAATTATCACCAAAATATTATGGTCTGTACAATGTGTTACAAAAGATTGGTACTATGGCATACAAATTGGAGCTTGTTGCATCTTCTCAAGTGCACCCATTTTCCATGTTTCATGCTTAAAGAAGGTTATAGGTGAGAAGATCCTAGTTCAAACAATATGGCCAGAACTTGACGAGGAAGGAAAAATCATACTGGAACCTGAACCAGTCCCAAACACAAGAACCTGCTAGCTATGAAATCAATCAATTTTAGAGTATCCCATCAAGTGGAAGAACTTACATGCTGAAGGTTCCACATGGGAGGACGAGAGTTTTATATAGAAGCATCCAGAACTACTCAAGCATTGAGGACAACACTTTTTGGAGGAGGGACATGTTAGGTCCCTAAACTACTAGTGTAACCCATTATTATTATTAGTACAACCCCCTTATTATATTGTTATGCCCATGTAGTCCCCATATTGTTATTATTGTGCCCCATAGAAGTCCACTATTATTATTTTTTTGCCCTTACATTATTATTGTTATCTTCGATCTGATTATATTATTACCCCTTAGACTCCTATATATAGAAAGGATGTCTTGTCATTTGTATCATCCAAGAATTGTTCATTTGTGTAATGTAAAGGAGGTTTCCCCCTTGAAGAGGTTGATTTTGAAGGTGTTGATCTATATTTTCTTATATTTTGTGAGTTAGTTGCATAACATCTTCTTGCTTGCTTTCTTGTGTGGACACTTCATTGCATACTGCCAAAATTCATGGCAATGAAAGCACCTGATTATGGATAAGTCTTTCTTCATTCCCCCTTGACTTGAATATTATTTCTATTGGGATTTATTCCCTTTTTCTTTCTTTACCTTTCCATCCAAGGTAAATTTCTCCTCATCCTCGCCTTTAGATAATGTCTCGTCTCTGGTGTTCTTCCTTATTTCTTCCCGCACTAAATCGAACCATAACTGCTCCCAACTTGGCCGCTTCTCAATACTATTTACCGAATCTTGATATTTTTATCAGCTCTTGGGAAGGCCCAAAAGGGATAGAACTACCAAGTCTTCTTCAGGTATAGTAACACCAACCCCACTAAGTTCATCACAACACCATGTGCACCTACTCAGGTACTGCAAAATTGTGTTGTTCTTTTGCATCTTGATACTTTGAAGCTTGTCCTTGAGTGCCAGCTTCCTGTGGTCACTATTTTTCTAGAACAACTTAGTCAGTGCTTTTGAAATCACGAACAAAGTCTCCTTTCCATGAATATTTGAGACAATATGATTCTAAAATCCCTCCAATATGTTCCTCCTCGCTTTGGCCACATCCTTATTCCACTGAGCGAGATTATGAGCATCGGATGCTTGGAGTTTGGCTACATCTTTCTTAATGTATTCTAGCAGCTCGTTATCATCCAATAATGCCTCCATTTGGTCCCTCCATGCAACAAAGTTTGAGGTGCCTTCCAAGGCATACTTGAGCCTGAGTCCATTAAAATCCATCTTCTCAGTCCTCAACAAAACCTACAACACTGATTTTCAAATTCGAATCTCTTGCAAAGATAAATTTGAAATATATTCTCTACAATAAATCAAACTCTTATATCATGTAGAAATTAATGTGTATATTCAATATTTCTCATGAATTTGCTAAATCACAAGAATTTAAGCTACTCTACTAATCTACAGAAGTTAATTCACCATCTAAAACAAGAATCATTGACATGCAAAAGGAAACATCCCACATACACATAGATTTATCTAGGGGAAAGAAAATGCTCAAAACCCCTTACGATGTATATTGCATTAATCAGAGAATAGATAAGAAATACAATGCTTTCTCAAGCTTGAGCACACCCTACAATAGTATAGTCTATTCCTCTGCCTAACTGACGTGAACCTGACCTAACACTTAGAAAATATCAAGACTTCCTGGGCTCCTATTTCCTTGCGATGTTCGCTTGGAAAATTTCCCCTATTTTTAGGAATTTCACACAAATGAATTACATAGTAGCACCCTTAGGTAGATCTATAACTACATGTACCACCTATACATATGGGAATATGCTACAAATGATAGTACATTGCCTTGAAATATCCATCTCAACTGGGTAACTTGAATTTTTTGCATGCAACAATTATTTTAGGTTGATTGATCAATTAACTAGTTTATCACTCAGCGTGGCTGAAGTTCCACACCCAAATCTTGACCTCCACTAGTTCTTCTAACAATTAGAACTAGTTAAAATCACAGTAACTCAAATTAACTGAAATAGATTGCTACAAATTAGCAATCAATCATGTAGAACTAAACTCAGGTGTCTCTAACTCGAATGTACCGAGTTAACTAAGTGACAAGAGCCATGTCACCGTAGTTAACTACCTCCAAGTATTCCGTTGAAATAGAAATTTGAATTTTAGTCTAGTTTACTAAAGGCAAATTCAAAACTAGATATTCTTGTTGCATTTTCAACAAATACATAGTCTTTTTCTAGATAACATTTGCCTCCTTTTTTATGGAATTAACTGGAATATCAGGAAGATGATGGAAATTTTGACCCTTAATTGTTTGGGATTAAGGATGGAGATTAATAGGATGAAATCAATAACATATAGTAGTTCTTAGGAGGCTTATGTTCATAAAGGACTAAGAGATACAATTCCCTATAAATGGTGGAAATTAAAGGAAGGTTGTTATGAAACTTACACCTAGGTTGTTATGAAACTTACACCTTAAAAATGATAAGAAATCAATAATTACAACCCACTTAGAGGGAAAAACCTCATTTTACAATTAATACAATGTAAAAGATGAAATTTTATGATCCTATGACTAGGTATTCTTAGTATATATATAGGATAGGAAGGGTAAAAATTATAGTAAAATGGTACAATGAAAGGTTCTAACCTACATAACAATATAACAATAAAAATGTAATCTATGGGCCATAATACCTTGGTGCTAAATTATTTTCCTTATTTTGTTGCTTGAGGAACATTTTTTTTTATAGGTGTAGTTTCACAAATACCTAGTGCCCCACTTCAAACTCCCTTTCATTATAATACTAATATCTTTGTCGTTTCATCCTATTTTGTTCTATAACCAAGTTGTCCTTCAATAGTTTGAGAACCTATAATTGGTGTTGTATATGGTCGTCTACTACTTAAACCTTTACAAAATCCCTTTCAAGGGTGATGCGACAAATGAAGGATGATATCTATAAAGTTCCATAAATGGTGATAGTTTTTATGTAGTATGGAAGGATGATTTGTACCCTTATTCTACTAAGGGAAACCACCTGAACCATTTTTTATATTTATCATATGTAAAGAAATGTACATATCCTTACCACATTTATTCACAATGCCAATTTTCCCATCAATTTGAGGATGGAAATATGAGTTGTGAGCCAATCAAGTAAATAATTCAATCCAAAATTTTTCCGTGAAAATTGGATCTTTTTCACTTACAATAATCTTTGGTATTCCATGTAAATTTTGGACTATTTCAATGAATTATCTTACCAATATACTTACTTTAAAAGGGTGGGAAAGAGAGAAACAATGGGCATAAATTGCCATTCTATCTATCACTAATATACTGACATTATTTCCACTAGATTTGGGTAAACTTGTAATAAAATCCATTGAAACTTCTTCCAAAACTAGCTTAGTATGGGCAATGGTTGTAGGAGCCATGTCTTCTTGATTGTCTCCCAATTATTTTGTTGGTATACCACACATTTATCTACAAAAAATTTCACATCTTCTTTAAGACCTTCCCAAAAAAGTTTGCTTGATCCCAGGGTATGTCTTCAAGAACCTTGAATGCCCTCCTATAGGAGAAATGTGCAATTTTAAAAGGGCCTTTCGTTTGAGTTGAGAATTTTTATATGAAGATAACTTAGTATAAGTAATATTGATACCATAAAAAATCATTCTTCCACATAATTTTTTCTACTGTATTAATTTCCTCCAATAGTTGTTGAATGACCTTGCATACCTCTCATCTTGCTTCCGTTACATCCTTTCTTCTTCCATCTAGTGAGATTATTTAATGGAAATAGCACATAGGAAACCCTTTGTGCCTTCCTCTTTCAATGAGAGTGCATCTACCATAATATTTGGTTTTCCATTTTTTAGATAACTTTGAAGTCATCACCCAACATTTTTTGATCCATTTTTGTTTCTCTTTCAAAGATATTCCTTGTACCAAGAAGTACTTCTAACTATCATGATCTATTTTTACTTTGAAGTGTCTCCCTATTAGGTATGGATGCCATTTCTTGTGACTTCATGTAGTATGTACAACATTCCTTTTTCATAGATTGGTTTGAGTAAGTTCTCTCCTTTAGGTTTGCTACTACCAAAGGTAAATTTTATTTGTTATTGCATCCAAATTATGCTAATGTCATGGCCTAAGGCATCACACTCCACAATGAATGTTTCTATGAAGTCAAGTGTCACTAGGGTGAGAGTTGTACACATGGCCTCTTTAATCTTTTTAAAAGCTTGGGTTACTTCTTAGTCCAAGAAAAGGTTTCCTTCTTCAATAATTTTGTTAGAGTTTCTACTATTTCACTATAATTCTTGACAAACTTGCAACAATAACATGTCAATCCTAATAATCCTCTAAGTTTCTTCAAGGTATTTGGGATTGGTCATTCCCTCGTAGCTTTCGTTTTGTTAGGATCCACTATGATACCTTCATGACATGTAATGAGACCCAAATATTCCACTTCTTAAATTCCAAATGCACACTTGGAAGGATTTTCATATAGTTGTTGCTCTTCAAAAAGTATTAAGACCCTGTCAACATGTTGTGCATGCTCTTCCCAAGATTTGTTGTATATTAGTATGTCATAAAAGAATACTAGAAAAACTTTTCTAAGGAAAGGCTTGAAAGTAGAATTCATCAAGCATTGAAATGTTAAAGGTGCATTTGTACGTCCAAATGGCATAATCAAAAACTCATAATGACCTTCATCTACTCTAAAGGTTGTTTTGGGAATGTCTTCTTACCTCATTTTTATTTGACGATATCAAAAACAAAATTTCAACTTAGCAAATAATATTTCTCCATGCAATGCATCTAAGTATTCATTAATGATAGAAATAGGAAACTCATATTTGTTTTTGATTTTGATGGGTTCCCTATAATCATTACACATATGCCGTGAACCATCCATTTTTATAACCATCACCACTAGTGAAGATAAATCACTATGTTGAAGTTGAACAATGCCAATCTCTAAAATTTCTTGAACCATAGGCTCAATATCACTCTTTTGTGCATATGGATACCTATAAGGCCTAATATTAGGTGGTGCACTTTTAAACTACAAATGAATAGCATGGTCATGATCTTGAGTAGTTGGAAGATCCTTAGGAATCTCTCCAAATTCCTTGGAATTATTTTTAATAACTTTTTAGAGATCCACTCGAGCAAAGGATATAGATGTTTTAATATCTAATGAACACAATTGTATAATACACAATGGTGTCTCTGCTTTAGCAATTTTTTCATGCTATTAGAGCTCATCATGTAACAAGATTTCCCTTGGAGACCTCTAAGTTGAATTTCCTTTCCTTCTTGGGAAAATATCATGAAAGTATATTGAAAATTAAGGGTCATTTTTGTTAATGAATTTAAACATTGGAAACCTATACAACATCAACGGCACCTATTTGGATTGCAATCATGGGACTGTTGAAGGAAATGTAACTAGGTTCGGTCTTCATGAATGTACTTTTGATATTTGTATTTATTCAAGAAAAGAAATATTGTTTTTATAATATATGTCAATGAGTTTCTTTCTCATTGAAATAGGTCTAGCACTATCTAAAGTGCTATAGGTGAGTCAAATAGTCAAAAGAATAAGTTGAAGACCTTAAGGGCATGTTATACCTTGTATGTATATGTATTATGGTCTAGAGAATACCTCCAATAAAAGTCACAATAATCCTAGCTACGACATCCAAAAAAGAAGAAATCTGAAGCATAAGAGTAGTCCTCAAAGTCAGACTACAAATAGTTGACTAGTCGACCTTCTAGTTGACCTAAATGGAGGTACAATCCTCTATTTATAGATGTTGTCCACTCCAATACAACACATTCATTCAAGCTCTGAAATCAGCGAGGAGATAAACCGAGAAAGGAAGTTAAAAGGGAAGTCTATAGGGTCTCCAAGGGCATTGTGGAAGAAGGGTATACAACAGAAGTTAAGGAGACTATTTCTAGGGTAACTATAGCCACACATGCAAGGATAAGGAAGGCTTCCTGTGGTTATGATAGTAGTCACTAAACATCTCACTATATCTCATTTTTTAGGGTTCAAACCAAGCCAACAAGACCATTCTCTCAAGAAAAAGATCAAGGAAGAAAAGCGAAGGTAAGAGGATTGTTCTAAGGCCCATTATAGTCACATGTGTTAGGGAAAAGAAGGTTGCCTCTGTTTTCATAACAACCCTTCCATTACAGTCATACAAGAAAGTTGATTGGTGAAAAGAAGAAAGGAACCATCATAGAAAAGGGTCTCATCAAAGGTTTCTCCTCTAAATCAAGTGCAACAAGGTTTACTAACAAGTTGAAAGAAGAATGAAGTGCAGGAATGAGGAGGATGAAGTGACGGGGAACAAAGTGTCGGAAAAAGGAAATGTCAGGGAACAAAGTGTAGAAAGGATAAAGGGCTTGACTTGTGCTTGGAGGATCTATTTTTCTGGGGTCTTAGGTTTGACATTGATCAATAAAAGCTTCAATAAGAGAAATTCACTAAAGGGTTTTCCTATCAAGAGAAAAGAGGTTTTGGCCATGGCAAAGAGTTAACATCTTATGTTCTTGTTTTTTATGTTTTGGTAGCAGTTAAGTACACACATATGCACTAATAATAAGAAGAAGAAGAATAAGATAGCAAGAAAAAGTAAAAATACTCCACAAATTATTTTCAAGTAACGAAGAAGCAAACTACAATACTTTGCTCTAGATTCTTCAATAGGGACTACACAATAAATACTTCTCCATATTCAACTTAATACAATGGCACTTCCCTAAATAATTTATGGTACCTCCATCTACAATCATTACTTGTAATTTTAGTATTGGATATAGAAAATTAATTAAGAAGTGTTATTAATTTGTAATTAATGAAGTTATGAGTATACCTGAATAAATCAATATTTTTACCTTTTTTTTTATATATCCTTGTATCTTGAGGGTTTATGGAGTACTGATGTTTTCCAATCCATGAAAAGATATTGTTGGAGTAGTCTCTTCGAACTCTATGTCTTGTGATGTTTTCACTTCTTGATCTTATTCATGTTCATATTCTATGTAAAATAATTTCTTATCACTACATTTACCCCCCTTATTATGCTTTCTTTCATAGTTGAAACATAGTCCCTTTTATCTTCCTTCATCCATTTTTTGAGATGTCAACCTTCATTATTTAAGAGAGGGAGCATGATTTTCTCTATAAGCATTGATGACTAATTTTTAATACCCATATTTTTAATTACAAATTTTCTTGCTAGACTAAGACATGATCTAGATATTTAGGTTCAAAGAGATGTGCCTCATGTTCGATGATTTCCTTTAGAGTTACCATAAATAAGTCTAACAAATTATCCTCTAAAATGTTCCTTACCTTAAGGCTCAACGTTTGGAATTGTTGAATGTGCTTTGTAACTAGAATTTTTCTTTTAAGATTTACCAATTGACGAAAGAATGTATTTCTCTTAATATCCCCATAATGTGTTATAAATTCCTCTATAAAAATGGACCAATATACAATAGACACCTTTTTCCTTTCACAAATCCACTGATACCATGGATTTTGATCTTGTTCTAAAAACATGGATACAATATTTACGTTCTTTAATGTTGTCACTTGGTGTAGATCAAAGTTTTGATCCATTTGGAATATCCATGCTATAGGATCGTTACCATCAAACTTTCTCATATTGATCTATAGAATGTAGTAAAATGGTTGTTGAGTACTTGTTGATGTGGATCTTGCATTGAAAATTCATGATTGTGTTTTTGTGATTCAATATTTGTGCTTTCCAATTGTGATAAAATAATCCTCATATTTGATTGGGTATAAATACCATCCTTCTCCTTATATTCGTGAATTCCTTATATCTCTATATCCCTTTTATGGATATCCTTTAATAGAATGGTTTGTAATCCTTTTCTTTCTTCCTTGATGGATTTTTATATATCTTCCTTGACATTTTGCATTTCTTCCTTATTTTCGCTCATCTTCTTTTTCATTTCATACATGATTTCTCTTTTAAGGTTTTCCTGAGAACCTGATAAATTAACCTTTTTCAACATACTATCATCCATTTTATTAATTTTCTTCTCTAATTGGGAGGACCTAAATTGTAAGTCTTCACTTTCTTCATGAGTCTTGGATGAGACTTAAGGAGGTTTAATTGGTGTAGTAGCTTTCTTTGGAGGCATAATAATAGTACTCATGTTTGTCACAACTTTAAGTCATCAAAAAATTCAATAGCTCATCAAAATTTGTGTCAATTGTAAACTACGTACCTTTAAAACCTTAATTTGGAGAATATTTGAATTGTTGATGTTTTCCTTGATATATCTCTGAAATTTGAGCCCTTTTGAATCTAAACTTTTTGCCTATAATAATCTATTATGTATTTTTTGTTATTCCTTATGTCTAATCATAATTTTATGTGCCAAGTGAAAGTTATGATAACTTTCCCAAAACTTGTTGATGTTTTACCATTTCCTAGGAGAAAACCCATACTATGTGCCACTTTTCCAATACTTCAAATATGAGCATAAATTTTTTACCTGAGATAATTCATTATGTCTCCTCAACTCTCTAAGGATTTCATATACTAAAGTGTCACAGAAAAAATTGTAATGAAAATGTTGTGAGCATCATTTGAAATTAATTTCAAGACCATTCACAAACTCTAACTTCCATAGGGCATATATCAGAAATTAGAGTGAATAAAAATATAAAATTTTCCATATATACCTTGGCATTCCTTCTAAATCAACTCAAAATTTCATATTTTGAAACATTCCAGAAAGACAATTATAGAGAAAATGTCTAGATGAGTCATTTGAAACATATTTCAAGACCAATCACAAACCCTAACTTCCACAACGTATATATTAAAAATTATAGCAGACCAAACTATGAAATTTTAATTATATCTTCCACGATATCCCTTCAATATGCTCAAAATTTGATGCCCATATAGTCTTACACACACCCAGTGTGATTCATTTTCGTCCAAAATGAATAAGAACTAAATCCACTTTATCAAAACCAAATTAATGCTTACAAGGAATGCGCTTTTATTAAATATCAAACAATTTGACTCAAACCATTATATGAAATGAAAGGTTGGGTCAGAACTTCAAAAACAAAATGTTTACAAAGGCTCTCAAGCAAGGTCAGAACCGACTGTTTTAGGCATAAGTCAATGGGTGGGCCTGACTAGTCATACCTCGCTCAATTGATAACATACGATTGAGGTTGGAGCAACTGGAGGGTCTTCTTTTCACACTTCCAAGGTGGTTCCTCTTGTGGTATATTTGGTTAGGCGCTAATTTTTTTTCAATTAAATTTTCGTACTCTCCTTCCTTGACTATCAAATTCCTTAAACTTAGTGCTAGAAATTCCCTATGGTTCTATAATTTGTTCACTTTATGAACTCTACCTTTTTTCATAAATAGTAAACAATATACTACACCATTGTGAAACTTGATTAAATTAATTTGTAGGTGATTAAATTGCTTGTTGGTTATCGTTCCTTCATATGTTGGACTAGCTTAATAAAGTTTACAACAAAATAATAACATAGCAATTAGAGGTAAATTAAATAGACTATAATAGAAATAACCACTCAATTAGAAAGAGCAAAATCTCTTCATTTCATTCAGTGTATTCTTCAGAAGTTCCACGGAAAACCACATTAACACACTCACACTCTCATTAATTGAACTACCTCTCAACCTACAGAGTACTTTTAATACAAGATAATAACTATTTTAGATCCACTAATTGTGAATTTGAATCCTAAATTTAGAAAATATCCAAATAATAAAATGTTTAAAATATCTCTTAGAATCAACTACAACAAATTCCTATTTTATGACAACTACATAATAATTAAACTAGCTACTAATTCTCCTAAGTATTTCAAACAATTGAAATAAATTTAGGAAACCCACTTCCTGTGGTAAATGAAATTTGTACCATCTCTGTCAAAATGAATTCATTGATGGTGATGCTCTTGCATTAGACTCTCGAGGAAAGAAAGTCTTCATACATGTTTCTACAGTGATACTATACTTTAAAATTTTTCCTTTTTCATCTAAGTAGAGTCTTCAACTGGTTTATTCTTCCACTTGACTAGACATTGATAATATTCCTCGCCTACATATGTTTTCAACAATTTTTTGTCCAATATTTCTTCAATATCCATTGGGAATTCTTTTGGTAGTTGGCTCTCCCATCCAACAATCTAATTTTCATCACTAACAATTGCAACATTTGGAGTGTTATATGCTTCTTTGAAAGGATAGAAATAAGCTACATTGAAGATAGGTGAAATGCTAATATATTGAGGAAGTTATATTTCATATGCATTAGAGGAAAATTTCCTCAATATTTTACAAGGACCAATCCTCTTCATCTTGAGCTTATTATATGTTTTTGCTAGAAATATCTTCTTTCTCAAATGCACCATGACTATGTCACCAATCATAAAATCTTGTTGTCTCTTCTTCATTTCCACCCATTGTTTATATTTGTTGTTACTTTATTGTAGTTGTTGCTTCACCATTTCTTGCAATTCATGCATACTAATTGCAAAATCTTCTCTGACTGCACTTTTAAATTCTTTATTAACCAAATTTCTTAATTCATATATACCTCTAGGATGAATTCCATATAAATTTTTAAATGGGATCATACTTGTACTCCTATTGGGTGAACCATTATAAGAGAATTTGGCTTAGGAAAGCACTTGATCCCATTGTTTGGGATGATCACTTACTAAACTCTTTAGAATATTTCCCAAACTTTGATTTACCACTTTTGTTTGACCATTGGTTTGCAGATGATATGTTGAAATGAATTTAAATTGGTGCCTAACTTCCTCCATAATGTCCTCCAAAAATGGCCCACAAAGTTTGGTATCCCTGTTTGACACAATATTGAGAAGCAATCCATGTAGTATTACAATTTCTTTGAAGAATAAATTTTCCACATTATTCGCATTAGTGGTTTTGTTAAATGGAATAAATGTGACATTTTTGACAATATTTCCACAATAAAAGAAATAGATTCATTACCTCGTCGAGTTCGAGGCAATACCAAAATAAATTCCACGTTGATTGACACCTAGGGCTTGTTGGGAATCGGAAATGACTGATATAACCCATTGTTTGGAATTCTTTTTTTTTCCCCTGCTAACAAATCCTACATCTCTCCAAAAATATCTTCACATTAGCATGCATGCCTGGGAAATAATAAAATGAATTTAACACAACTAAACTTTTATTAGCTCTTAAATGTCTAACCAATACTCCACTGTTTTTCTCCTGTATCAAATTATTTATCATGGAGCATTTGGAATACAAAGTATGTTGTCTTTAAATAATAAACCATATTGGATCATATAATTGGACCATTGTGTTTTATTTATGCTCATGATATTTTTACATGCTGCATATGATTCCCTGCAATCAACATCACTCTCATACATTTCTATCAATTCATCAAACCCTGTAACATAAAACTAAAATTCCTATAAAATTGAATTAATTATAATTAATGTGTCTGGCACTTTATTTGAAGAACCACTGGTGTGCTTAGTTAAAAAAAAAAAAAAAATTGTAAAAATTCCACCCATTTAGCATGTCTCTTACTAAGTTTTGGTTGGTTGTTTATAAATGGTAATGCATGATTGTTAGTGAACAAAGAAAACTCTTTATGCATTAAATAATGTCGCCACTTCAAAGCTTCCGCAACAACATAAAATTCCTTGTCATATGAGTTGTATTGTTTCTTAGCTTCATTTATTTTTTTCACTGAAATAAGTGATTGGGTGTCCCTCTTGGCTCAAAACCTCTCCAATAACACTATTTTTGGCATCTGTCTCCACTTGAAATGAATTTTTAAAACCTTGAAGTGCTAAAATGTGTTTCTGTGTGATTTTTTGCTTCAGAAATTTAAAATTATTATGTTGGTACATTCCACTTCAATGGTTAATTAATTTCTTTAATGGTCTCAATAATTCTTGCACACAAACTGCAGAATTTTTAATAAATTTTTTGATAAAAACTAGCAAGTCCATGAAAAATTATTACCTCATACACATTTTGTGGAACTAGCTAATTTCTAATTTCCTACACTTTATATGGATCCATATTCAGTCCATATTGAAAAATTACAAAACTGAAAAAAAGTAAGTTCCTCCTTCATAAAACTATACATCTTTAGCTTTATCAGCAATTTTTCTTTTTTCAGCATGCCTAATATTGATTTTAAATGTTGTATAAGCTCTTCCTTGGTTTTTTTGTACACTAAAATATCATCCAAATAAACGATAACAAATTTTCCTTTAAATTCTTTTAGAACTTCGCTCTTTAATCTCATAAAAGTGTTAGGTGCATTAGTTAGAGTGAAGGGCATCACAAACCATTCATACAACCCATGATTTGTTTTAAATGCATTTTTCCACTCATCTCCCTCTCTGATACAAATTTGATGATATTTTCTTTTAAAATCAATTTATGGAAAAAGAATTTTCTTCACTTAAGAAACCAATTAAATCATCAATTCATGGGGAGTGGAAATTCATATTTGATTGCAATTTTATTAATTTCCCTTGAGTCAGTACACATTCTCCAGACTCCATCTTTTTTTGGACTTAATACGAGTGGTATAGCATAGGGTCTCAAAATTTCTTTAATCAGACCCTTTTCGAATAATTCATGTACCTATCTCTTCACTTCTTCATTTTCTTGTGGTGTCATTTGATAAGTAGCTTTATTTGGAAAATTATATCCTATAAGTAAATCAATATGATGATTGATACTTCTAATAGGACATAAACTATTTGGTATCTCCTCCACAATAATATCAACAAACTAATCTAAAAATTTTCTAATTTCCTCAGACAAATCATTTAAATTTATGCTGGTAAGAATTACCTATGGTTTCCCAATTAAAGAAAAGTGCAATTCTTCTTTCTTTGCTTCCTGAAATAACTCCTTTCCACTCATAAGAAACACCTTGGGACCTACCTCTTCCTTGATTTCTTCATATGGTAAAGGCAACATCACATGCTTTTGTCCTTTTCAAAAGTACAAGTATTTTTTATACCATCATGTATGGTATTCATATCATATTGCCACGACCTCCCCAATAACACATAGTAAACATACATTGGCATTATATCACAAATTATTTCATGTTTATATTTTCCAATTTGAAAATCTACTTTACACTATTTATTAACCAACATTTTCTCTTGTTTTCGTAGCCAAGATACTTTATAAGGATGAGGATGTGTGGTTCTTTTTAAATTTAGTTTCTTTACCATTTCAATAGAAACCAAATTATCAAGGCTTTTGCTATCAATGACAAGTTTGCAGCACTTACCCCTTGACATAAATATGGTTCGAAATAGACTTATTCATTGAGTTGGTTTGTTGACTTCATTTTCATCTTTGATTAAAACTCTTTTCATTAATAAATATCCTCTCGCTTCAAGAACATCTTCAATAACAACTGAATTCTCATATTCTTACATTGCTTCAACAACATGAGCACCACTCTGACCTATTGGTACATTCTCATGACAATCCCAATAAATATGCCAAAGTTTCCCACATCTAAAACATCTAGGTTGATAGTCTCTTCCTCAACCTCTTCGTTTGGAGAATGATCTTATCCCTCTCAATTCACCTCCTCTTACTGATTGATTTCTAGAACTTCCTTCATCTTCTCTTCTTAGAGATTGAATTCTTCATCTTCCAATTTGTTGTCCTCTGCCTCTTCCAAGACTCTCTCCTCAACTTCTTTGATTTTGTTTTCTAGCAAGCTTTTCTTCTTCCTTCAAGGAATCTTGATATGCATCATCAACATTCTTTAAAAATAATAATCAAATTTCATATTTAATATCAAATCTCAATCCATTAATATATCTAGAACTCTCTTAGCATCATCTTCTACATGACCACCTTCGATGTTCAATTTATAAAACTCATTTTCATATTCTTTAACTGACATGAACTTTTACCTGAGGTTTTGTATCTATATGAAAATATTAATCTAATATTCTTTAGGTAAAAAATTACATTTGAGATTTTCCACCCTTCCGTCCTAATCTTTGATTTTAGATTTTCATTTCCTATTTCACTCAACTTATATTTCATCCCACCAAAGTGCAACATGGCCTTTCAATCTGGTTTTATATACTTAACTCACTTATCAGCTTCAACATCTTCATAATCAAAATATATATCAAGAGCATTTATCCAATCCATTAATTCATCAACATTTAAATTACCTTCATATGACATTATTTCCATCTTTCGTCTCATATTTATCTTAGAAAACATCTTCTTCATCTTTACATATTATGATTCTTTCATCTCTTCGTCATTGGTGTTGTGTATACGACCAAAGTCCCACATTGCGAAGAAGTGGGGAAGATCATGGGTATATAAGGATGGACAAATATCTCCATTGGTATGAGGCCTTTTGGGGTAAAGCCCAAAAACAAATCCATG
>APFE031665049.1:186677-210641 GCA_000404065.3 Pinus taeda
AATATGCAAACAATATGGCAAATGGGAATACATATTTATAATCAGGAATATTGGAATATCATTTGCAAAAATCATTGCATATGGGAATACATGTATAGGAAGTAAACATATGGGAATATGCATACATTCATTAACAGGGGAAATAGGGAAAATTTACAAAATTCTCTACATATTCACCAACAATTTCTTGCGGTTACTCATGCATATGGTGCAGCAAAATGAGGGTTTGAGTGTTTTTATTTTTGATGCTTTTGGGAGAGGGGTAGGGTTTATATTTTTTACAAGGAAAATGGGATATATGTAAACAGGGAAATTAGGGAAAAACACTGCAAACATTACTGCACATGCATCATCAAATGTCATGTATTTACATAGATATAATGAGGGGTAGGGTTAGGGTTTGATTTTTTATTTTTAAAGGGAAAGGGGTAGGGAAAATGAAATAGGAATGAAGAGAATGAGAACAAGGGGAAACAATGAAATAGCAATAAACCCTAGCACCTTTTACAAATTTATAAACAGCCATATGGAGTCTTTCTTCTTGCACAATTTGATCATTACAAGCACATTCATGATGTTTCCCAACTAACCAGCATCCATTCATGAGTTTGAAGGGCTTACCTCAAGCAATTTGATGAATTAAAGGAGGCTTGAGCAATTCTGAAATGAGTTTGGGGAAGACAGTTTGACAGGTCGCGCAGCACGCCCAACAAGTCGCGCCCCTCTTGACGTGTCGCGCCCGTTGCAAAATTCCTCTGTGTGTGACCCTTTGACAAGTCGCGCACCTCCCAACAAGTCGCGCACCTATCTTGATCAATCGCGCACCTGTCCTGAGCCCGATTTCGCCTCAATTCAGTTGGAAGTTAGCCCAATCTATCTTGCAAGGGTTATGAATACACAATGAGAGTGCAAGGAGGGAGTTTGGGCCTTTATAAGTTTCATTTGAAAAAATTTCATGCCCAAAACCCTCTTTCTAATGTTTTCTCATGACACTTTTAAACTTTACATGCTGTTGTCTTTTTGGTTTCCTTTTGCCCTGAAATTGACTGATTTAATGCTTTTGCTTGATTCTTTTTGTAGGTAGATCATCTGAGGGACCTTGGCAAGGGGACCAGGGTTGCATTTTGTTCACTGAAGACTTTCGAAATTTCATCATTTTTTACAAATAAATGAAAAATGACCTTGGCTTTAAAAACAGGGTTTTTAAATCCAAGGTGAATATTAACTGTACCAGATAGAAATTTAGAAGAAACACCTTTACAATCATCCCTTTGGCTTACTGAACACTCATTGACTTTCAAACACATGACCTTGTAATATTTTTGACCAAAACCCTAGACCTAGGAAATTGACCTCAAGAGAAGACAAGACAAGCTTGAAAGAGCTTTAATGACTGAAATGACTTAAACCAGCAATGGCAAGAGGGGTATAAACACATCAACTCCTCCATCAGGTTTATGGCATGCCTAACGGGATGTAAAAATTGACACTGATGAGACACCCACCTATGAAAAAGGCAAAGAGTTTTGATCGCTGATGGAGGGCTCAAGACCGACTCTAACACCTACATTTCTGAAAGGCAATCCTCAAGTGGTGCAAGTGCTCATCATTAGAACCAAAAAATACCATCAAATCATCTAAAAAAACAACCAAGAAGACATCCTTCTCATTAGCAAAAGCTATGACCATCGCCCGCTGAAAAGTGGCTCCGACATTCTTCAATCCAAATGACATTTTAGCATACTTAAAAGTTCCCCAAGGTGTTGTGAAAGCAGTTTTGTCTTGGTCTTTTTCATGCACCAAGATCTGATTATAGCCTGAGTAACCATCAAGTAGTGAGATCTGTGATGCTCCAACTACTCTTTGCAGAATATGGTCCATCTTAGGAAGTGGGTAATTATCCTTCAAGGACACCTTGTTGAGGTTCCGGAAATCTATGCACAATCTTATCTCTCCGGTCTTCCTTCGTACCGAGACCAAATTTGAAATCTAATCAGAAAATCTAATTGGAACAATGATGCCAGCTTTAAACAATCTATTTACCTCTTTCTCGATAGATGGCAGCAACTTTGGATTGATTCTTCTCAACTACTATCTAAAAGGATTTTGATCCGGCTTGATAGGAATAGTATGTTAAATGATATCCTTGTCATACACCTTCAAATTTGAATAATCCCAAGCAAAGACATCAGAAATTTCAGAAAGTAATATAACATACCTAGCCTTTACTTCGGAAGACAGTGCTTTCGATAACTTTACAAGCTTGGGCTTATCGGTTGTCCCAAGATCTACATCTTCAACTCCTTTGTCTCTAGGAACCAAGCTTGGTTTTCTTGCCACATAACCCTGATCAAAAAGCTCCTCTAAAGGTATGATATCTCTAGGAATAATGTTATCCTTCAGCCGTAAAACCTCCATCTGGTTTACCTCAATCTCTTGGTCATCAGAATCACAATCATCAGAAGAATTTTTAAACTTTCCTTCATTCTACAAAAAGGCATTAATTTCATTATCATCCCAAAATACTTGCCAATACCTCAAATTATCAAGGACAACAGGCTTATGTTTGACATGAATTTCAAATTTGTTGCTAGAATTCATTGGGATCTTCAAATTGTTGGCTGCAGTGGCGAGTGAATCTGCAATGATGTTTTGAGTTTGAGGTACTGCTATCAAGGTATATTCAGGAAACATCCTCAAAATATCCAGAACTGCATTTCTATAGGCCCTCATCTGTAGATGCTTTGCTTGATATTCTCCTTTTACCTATTTAATCACCAGCTCTGAATCAACATAAAATGAAATCCTTTTCACATTGAGCCTCTTCAAAATTTTAAGACTTGTAATTAAAGCCTCGTACACCACTTCATTATTAGAAAAATCAAAAGATAACTTGTAGGAACATACTCTAACATTACTTGGAACTTTGGCAGGCTGGAAAGAAGGGCTTCGAATCCAAATTCCAATACCAGCACCATCCTTACCCACAGTGCCATCGAAGTCCATGCTCCAAAGGCTGGCTTCATCTTCTAGATGCTGAAATTATGTTTCTTTCTCAACTTTACCTTGGCTAATTACTTCATTTTTCTTCTCTTCACTGACCTTTTGCTATTGTGTAGGCTCCTCAGAAGAACTTGCTATTTTTTTTTTTCTTGATCAAGAACTGCTCTAAAATTCTCGAAAATTTCTGGCACATCATCTACTTCTACAAGCTGAATATCTACATCATTCAATCCACTATCAAAGTACAGAACAAAGGACTCTAAATTAGTATGTACAACATTTATTAGATGATTCATAGGCTTCTCTTTACTAGTGATCATATACTTCATTTTCTTTTCTTGGTACGACTTCCTTAATTGACTGAAAACTAGGATGGTAGCATAAGAGAAGTCAAGTTGTAAAGTGCCTTTGAGCTTAGCACCCCATGATCTAGATAAGAGCATACCAAATCAAGGTGGTATATCAGCAAATACCACATCCATGAAAAAAAAATTGGCTGGGATTTGATCTAAAGAAACCACCAGATCTTTGATGAGACCAATGCAATGAACTCTACTAGAAACAAAGGAGTACAAATCATGATATTTCTGGGTGATATCTAGGGCCAATTTTTCCATAATGGATTTAGGCATCAAATTATGGGAAGCTGCAGAATCTAACATAGCATTATGGAGAATGTACGCATGCAGTCTAAGACTAAGATAAAAGGGATTGACTTCACTATATTTAGGCTGACCTTCTATAGTTGGACCAAAAATGAGTTTAGGATGATCATCTTCGACATTCACCATGTTTGGCAAAGGATCTATTTGCAATATTATATATACATGGTGTTTATAATTGTTATACATGGTGTTCAATCAAAGGAATGGACACTTTCAATTTAGCAATTTCACTTTCTAAATTAAAGGATGAAACTTTTTCTACCTCTTTAACACCAATGTCCTTCTTATCTACTTGTTATTTTGCTGTACTATCTTTTCGCTGGTTGTTCTACTCATTTGCAGTGATACTTGTTGATGGTACTTTGCTGGAACTCGGATGAGAAGGCTCTTTCCCTTTCTTCTGAATGTTTGAGGAATCATTCTTGGATTGCACATCTTTTCTTTTATGAATGGGATTGACCAATACATCTCTACTCCTTAAAGAATATTTCCTCTACTGTGAAGACAAAGCAGTCATATAACCACATTGATAATCATCAAATTCAACCTCCAAAACCACATCATTTGCTAAGATGTAATCTTAATCCCTTTGTATGTATGGAACTTCTGCATATTCTTCATCTTCAGTTAGAAATATAAGCATACCATAAGCAGTGAAAAATTGATTTGTTTCAATCACTAGATCTTTGTTATCTTCTTCTTCCATACCCTGAACATAATTCTACTGTAAGGGAGTTCTGATATGTTGTTGTTGTGCCGGTTGCTCAGGTGCCTTTTGTTCTCTCTATTTGATTCAGAATTGGGGCTGTTGTTATCCTTTAAAATTTAGATTCTGGATTGGAGCTTCAAGTCTATCTATGATGGTTAACCAGTCAACCATCCTTTCTATTGTTCGAATCAATGTATCCATCTTTGCATCTAAAGAAGATGCTTCTTCTTTCATGGTCACTCTTTTCTCTGATCTCATTCTCACTCTTTTGGCCAACAAGTTTGCTTCTAAACTCACTGCATTCTTTTGCATGTCTTCTAGTGTGGTAGGATCACATTCTCGCAATTGATGTGCCATATCAACATCAAAACCATCTAGAAATTTGAGCAAAGCTAATCCCTCTGGTGGTTAAATTTTGGTCGGAATAGCATTGCATACTACATTAAACCTCACACAATAGTCTTGCACACTCTCGCTGACATTTTTTTTTATGTTCTCATACTCGGACAAAATCTGAAGTGGATTCTTCTTCACCTCCCACCGATCTAAGAATTGCCTATGAAGGATTGGTAAAGTGGTGATAGAAGCTGTTGGTAAAGCTCTGAACCATTTTTGAACTTCAACTCCAAAGCTTTGTACAAACAATCTCATCGACACATCTTCAATTTCTATTTCATGGAGGTCAAATAAATCATTCATTCTATAAACATGTTACTGAGCTATAATGGTTTGAGTGGCACTAAAGAAAGGTATCTTGTTTTGATAATCAATGGGCATGGCACCAAGATTCTGAGGTAAAACAAGGGGTGCATACTGGGCAACCATAACTCGAGGTGGATTTAAAACAAGGATTGGGCTACTAGGGGTTGATGGAGTAGTTGATGGAGAATTGGGAGTAATAGGTGACTGATGGGGAATGATAGGTTGATGGTGAAGTGAAGGTATGGATGGAGGAAGGAAATGAATTTCAGAGGTTGAAGGGAATAATGATGAACTGAGGGTATTAGACACCGGTTCAAAAAGCTCAGGAATCTTAGCAATAGTGAGGGATGATTGAGGGGAATTTAGGATGTACTCATCAATTGATCGGTTTTCCTTTTGGACTTCGAGATCTGAAATAAACTCCAGACCTAGAACTATATCGTCAAGTGCACTTTCAAACCTAGTTATAAATAGGGAAATGTCGAATGATAGATCAAATGGGAGGTATTCTAAAAACAACCATTCATCAGGGCATGAATCTACTCTTATTGAAGGTGTGGGACTGACTGAAGTTTCTTGTCTTTTGAGTCTTCTTGAAATCAAGTTAGGATTATCCACCACTGGGGCTGGATCTGGATCTGGATTGGCCACAGTTTACTTTCTCGAAGCCAATGTGCTCAAATTTCAAAGTTTATATATTTCTTTACAACTTTCCAATTCAGCCTAGTAAATTCTAAAACTCATCATCCATAAGCTTAAGAATTCAAATGAAATATATTACTAGGGTGATTAGTCTTTCATCCCTAGTGGAGTCACCACTATGTTATCACCTGGATTGAACCTCAATCTAAAGGAAGTCAATGCCAGGGTAACCACAAACCATGCTTAGCCAAGTAGCTAGCCCTACTAGGCCGGAAGAGGGCTCTCTCCATAAGGATCTCAACCAAGATGACTGGATCAGGTAAAGGATATTAGGCTAGGTATAGTAGCATGATGTTTTGATTTGATTTTGAAAGGTTTTTGCTAGATCAAGAGGAGTTGGACAATTTAGGTCGAAGGAACTAAGTGAGAATTGCAGGGTGTTCAATGGGGTAAGGTAGACATAGGCTTTAGCACTCAAGGGATTGATGGGATGAGATGTTTTAGACTGGAGAGAAGCTAAGAAGGGCATATGAAAACCATGAATCCTTCCTAGACTACAAAAAACATGAAATGATGAATGGTTCCCCAAGGCAGAGCACTCATTTAATGAATTCTACCTATCAGCCTAAAAACATTCAACTAGAAGCAATTAAATGATGAAAGGAATACATAAAACACATTAACATATGATCACATAAGAAGAATCTATGCTAAAACTCATACCACATGGATCCCATAAAAATAGTTGCAATTCCAATTAATCTCCTGCCAAACTGCTTACAAAAGGTGTACAATCAAGGTCTGAGCATCTAGCTGAGTCCAAACCTCTACAAAGAGAAAGAAGAAGAACATATAGACAAGTATTCAACCTCCTCCCATCCTAAGGGGTCGAATCCCTAATATGAGGAGATAATCTAACTAATACTAAACAAGAAACATGAATATAGGCATCTCAACAACTTGCCTCTAAAAGTGAAAAACTGATTCATTTGAGCTCAAATAACTCCTACAACAATGAATCTACCCTCTATTACTATTCATCTATCATAATTACATACAAAATCATCATTTACAATGGTGAAACAACCTCCATGAGAGAGAATCCATGATCATAGTGAAAAAACTAGAAAAATAGCCATCCTCAGCAAAACTGCCCAAAGCATAGCACCATTGGCCAGAAGCGTAGCGCCACTTTCAGGTCCTTTTTGGAGGCTTTCCCGTCATCAAAATTGAGCCCATGATAATGCATTAGAAATTTATTCAGGTCTACTTTCCGAAACAATTGGAATATCTACATTTTAAGCTCATTTGTCCCCTCAAAACCTGATTCTCCCAAGATTGCTTCTGTGTGTCCAAAAAGTGGCAGAAAGGTCATTTTTAGGGTGTTGTTTTACCTTTTGGTGGACCAGTTCTACCCCAAAAAATTTGAAACTTGCTAGGGTGAATGTACTCATCACTATGAATCCAAAAATTCAAACCATTTCTTCATTGGGTGCCCCTAGGAAAAGCAAAGCATCGATGATGCTACGCTTCTAGGCAGTTTTTCTGTGTAATAAATTCCAAAATTTGCAAATGACAAAATTTGCTCCAAATTTGCCCAAAATTGGTGAGAAGCACCATCATCAAGTGCTCTAATGAGCCAAGGAATCTTTAGCTAGCATCCTAAGTCTATCCTCCTCCTTTTTTCCTTTCAAGGCTCGCCTTAGCCTAGCCTTCATCTTTCTCACGCTCTTGTTGCAAATCTTGTTTCGGGTCCTGTAATGATAGCCCATGTGTATGAGAATCTCATTGTCTCTATTGGCCTTCTGTAGTAGCTTCTCAAGGTGCAAGTTGACTCTCTCAAGCCAAGTCTCCATATCATCTTCAATCTCTTTCTCAATAGGAGTCAAAGTGACTTGTGCTTCTTTACCACTTTGTCGTTTCATCTTGAGCATTTCCAGCTCCATGAGGACTTGTTTGTCACTCAATTGCTTGTTTTATTTCTCCAAATATGTGATGACATATTTGGCCCTCTCCATGTTTTCTACAAAATCTTTTACTTGAGCTTCCCTCTCTTGTATGATGATGTATTTGATGGTTTCTTCATCCTGAGCCTCTAAGTCAATGATTTCAACTCCGTGATGGGTATACCACTGCTCTGGCTCATCATGCTTAGTCAAGTCAAAGTCACTTTCCTCGTCATCATCAAGACTCTGCTCTGGCATCTTTTCCTTCCCTTTGTGCAGCTACTGCACCTATACCCATTGTGTCAATGAAGAAGGCAAAGCCCCTTCCACATCTTGTGGAGCTAGCATTTGGCTATGAGCTGATGAAGAAGGCAAGGTCCCTTCCACCTACTATGGATAAAACACTTGCCTATTAGCTAAAAATAATCTTCTGGTGCCCCTCTGATAGGTCATGTAAATGGGAACCTCAATAGTTCTAGTCTCCTTGGCCTCCTCATTCACCTGAACACTGCTAGAAGGTCCTCCTGCTTCTTGAGACACTGGTGGAGGAATTTGAGGACCCCTAAAGATATCATGAGAAATAAAGGTCTCCCAAGAGATGTTGAGGAGGCTAAGATGATGAAGCACAATAATCATGATCAGGGAATAGTGATAGAGGGTGCTCATCTGCTGAGGGTATGGCTTCTACTAGAGAAAATAAGCCATCGTCTCAATATTCCTGAATAAGAAGTATAGGAGGTTTAACATCCTCACCTTGGTAAAATGCATGAGGAGCCTAATGTAGTAGGTGTATAGTGTGGAGAATCTGCCCTCACAAGTGAAATAATTCATGATGATTTTCATCATGGGGACATATTTATCTTTGAGAAATCTGAAAGGAAAAGGTCTCTTCACCTCATTTTTGTGTTGGGGTTTGATATAAGGCTCATAATAGTGCTCATCCAGGTCTTGGCCCTTGAACCACTTCTCCCGTACATTAGGAATCCTGGTGGCATCTGAAATGCTGGAAGGTGAGATGGTGAATGTTACCCCAGCAAGAGTCACCTTTTTGTCCCGAAGATGAGCTATGAAAAGTCTAGTGAGCTCAAGGTGATGCTAAACTCTCTCTACTTGCTCACAGAACTCATAGCAGCTAAGGTATCTGAAACATGTGACAACCAACTGAGAGGCCTCCAATTCCCTAAGGTTTTATGGCTCTTTTATGATAATCCTACCTCCCTTGTGTGGTTTTCTCGGTTGCCTGGCTCTATCTGCTGAAGTGTCACTACCTGTGTTCTCCTCCTCATAGTCTCAGTCTTCTTGGTCCATGTTTGCAAGGTTGAGGTGTATGAAGGGAATGAATGAAAGTGTTTTTAGTAATGAGGGGATGGAGGATGAGCTTGTCACTAGGAAATGAATGGAGGAGTAGGAAATGAGGGGGAGGCCTTGTTTGCTTGAGAATTTTCTCTTGGGGAAGAGGGATAAAGGGAATGGGAATGATATGGAATAGGGGTAAAGGGAAAAAGGGAAAAGGCGATAGGGGAATTTAGAGCTGTAGGGATAGGTGATAGGATGAATAATGAGGATTTAGAGTTTTAGGCATCATTAGGAAGATTTTAGGGTTTCATATTAAACATGGAAAATGATGCATATAGATTTGATTTGCAAACCAAAACTGAAGTGAGGGATGTCAACTTACTTGCAAAGATGGAAGGAGAGATCAATTTGGAGTTTCCTTGAGATTTTGATGGGTTTTTAGCTCTCTTGCACAAAGCGCAGTGCCGTTGCATAGAAGCGCAACCTAGTGTAAATTTACACTGTGAAATTCTACCAGAAGCGCAGCGCTGGGCTCAAAGCGTAGCGCCAGTCTCCAGAAACGCAGCTCCAACCTGCCTTACTTAAAAGCATAGTGCCACTCTGCCAAAGCGCAGCACCACTGCTCCACAGCTCTAGAAGCGCAGCGCCACCCTCTAAAAGTGCAACACCAAACTTCTTTCGTTCAAAACTCACCAAAGCTTGCCACTTCTTCTCACTTTTTTGACTCCTTGCTTGCCAATGAGAATAATGAATTTGAAAATGAAATGTGGGAGCTTAAATAGGAGTAGATTTTGATTTTTCATTTGAAAAAGCCACTTTCTAATGTTTCTTGACCTTCTTGAAAACTCAGTTTTAATGCATTTTTCTTCTTTGTGTCTCTGCAGGTGGATAAATGCTCAACTTGAACTGATTTTCGCAGTGTTTCTTTGTCATGCAGCAAGGAGAGATGCTCTGGTGCAACTGGGAACATTTATTACATATAATGACTTAAAATTACATAAGAAATATAAATAAACTCAAAATACTCTGTTTTTCACCTCAAAAGCATGTTTTTGAGGTGAAAATTACATTAGGTTAAAAGATAATTATTCAGTGGCTATGACCTACAAGCCATCATGCTTGACTTATTCATCATCCTCATAGCCTTGCTGACCTTTATATACACTTTAAATTAGGCATATTGACCTTGGAAATGAAACCCTAAGACCTAATGACACATGCCCTATGACCTAATTGACCATGATTGTAGATTGACCAATGAAACCATAACTGAAGGCAACTTGAAGGGTCAGCAAGTATACTCTATGAGGGAAAAATTTAGATTTTCATAAGAGAAGACAACCATCAGTGGATCAGCTTGACATGACCTAATGAAATGATGTGAAAATTTCAGTATGGGACCCCTAAAATGACAATGAAAATAGCAAATTTTGATCCCTGATGGAAGTATGCAGATGCTGACACTAACAACAAGGTCAACCCCAACCTAAACTCACTTAGTGGAGATATAATATTTTCCTCAATCCTGACCTTGGCCATGAGGACTCAGTTATGCATCTGGTTGCATGGGTTGAAGGAAAAAGGGGCTAATCATCGATATCCTCCTTTAAATGCACATCTTACACTTCATTTTCCATTGAGATATTATGCATTTGGTTTGTGAAAAAGATAAGGAAACCTTATTGTGTACATAGTGGCATCTTCTTGTCACGATAGCAATAATTTCAACCTAACATGGGCCTTATGAGTCATAAAGAACCATACATGAAGTTATTAGCAATGATTATGTCTTAGTGGTTCTATAACCATTTTGACTTGTGATAGACTTCAACCCTTAACCTTAGGTTTCTATGAAGAACATATAGGTGATATCCCTCCTAGGCTTACAATGAGGTTTCCCCTTCTTATTCTGTAAACAACATATGATGCCAAAATTCCAAAAGGAAGTTAGCACACACCAAATCATTAGGAATCCCTTCTTCAAAGGGAAATCATGGGCGTAAGCCATGGATATGAATGTATAAGTGAGTACACTAAGAGCCCATGAACATTTCATTCTTATCTAGAGATCTAAGGACCTCTCTTGAAAAACTAACAAATAGTGTAAGCTGATAGAGATGATAATAAGTTTATGGTTCCAAGAAGGGAAGCACGAACATTAGCATTCCGCGAAAATAAGGAGGATCCCTTCTCAAGTTCAATAATCAACCTAAACCATATATATAGGCACATGAATAATAATAACATAATCCTACAACCATCTCCTTGTCATGGATGGGAATTCCAGGCATGAGCTACACCTCTAGAAATTAAATACCCTTTTTCACCAGCTTGGTTACCCTTGAAGGGTCTTCAACACTCATGCCACATGCCACGGTGTGACCAAGGGTATACTACAACCCTACAAATGGTTATACACACATATACGAGTAGCATCAACATCAAGAACAAATATGCATCACTTATTGAAGGTTTCCAGGTGACTTGGATATTAGCAGGTGTTGGTGAAAAAATATTAACAGGGTTGAGGCCCTTGGTTTGGGCATAGGGGACAAAAAATCTTTGATGTATTCTACCATAACACTAGAATTTTCACCTTATCTAGGGTAGATAAGTAATCTCACCCGAGGTGTGTCGTCACCCTAATAATATGGGGGGTGGGAGTCTGATATTTAGGTGGAGTCACATAAGGGATGCAAGAGTCAAAGAGCTCCATACTATATCAATTATACATATAGTCGCAATAGATCATGAAAATACAAAGGAGAAATACAATACATATATGATCATATTAAAAAATTTAAGAAACCATGTAACCATCCACACACTATACAAATATCCCAGCAAACTCCCCTTTTTCTATTAATCCATGCAATAATACATTATTACATCCGGATGGAGAGGCTCTTATAAACATCACAAAACTACCATAAGAGATCAATAGATAACCACATTAACCAAGACAACAGACACATTTCGGCTCGAAAAGCTCCACAACAACATTTCAGTACTCTCCTATATTTTTTCTTGTTCTTCTCATCCTTCTTTATATTTCTGCACCTACTTAGACTACCAATTCTCTCTTGGAGGCTCTGCCTTCTTCTTCATTAGGCTGATTCTATTGCTTGATTGTCAATATTCTTCTGAACTCAGATGTGGCTTCCTTTTTCCATCATTCCTCTGCAACTGTTAGTTCTCAATGGTTTCTTTCCTCCTTTCTAGCTAATCTCCCCCACTACTTCCCAACGACTATCTCATCAGTAGAGAATTACACTACACATATGTTTCTTTGTTGAGTTGTTGTAGTGTTTCCAAATGAATCTATGTCGGTGGATGAAGGTCTCGAAGTATCTGCTTGGTCTTTGTTGATTCCTCTTCAATTTGCTAGATTTGGTTCTCAAGATCCTTCACCTTCGCTAGAATCTCATTTTGTTGGCTCTTGTCCCTAGTACCCCTAGATTCATTAAGAAAGTGATTGAAACAACTACACATAGGGTAGATATGTCAGTTCTTCTTTCCTAGACAGCCAAACCAGTCATGAACATACTGTAGAAGGGTGTGATATTCTTCTGCAACATTGATGAGTGAATATTTGAGGTCTAATGTATCTACTAGTTTTTGCTTGATCTTGGCTGCGTATTGGGTGGTAAGGTCTAGAAGTGCCCTTTGGGTGTTAGTAAGGTTTCACTTGAGCTAGATATTTTTTGATACAATATTAAAACATGACACTTGGATGTGATCATAGCATTCAACAAGGGTACATATAGAAAAATATTATGGGGCATTAAGCACTACTTTGGAGATCGAGGGCCATAGTACTTGTAACTTTTCTGTTATCTAATCAAGCTAACTCTGGATGTGTTGCTTTTCTTGGAGTAGGTGATCACATTCTATGGTGAGCATAAGGATCTATTGTTGTTTCTACTCATGTTCAGTTTCTAGAATGTTGTGCAATGCCTCTGCTCAACATGTAGCTAGTTAAATAAAATTAAATAGTTGGGATGATGACTAACCCTGGAGATCATCGTGGTCCACTGTCGATGGTTCTATAAATTGACTCTGCAATGGTTTTCCAATGGCGACAGGCTTCTCAGAATCCCCCTAGGGTGATGTGGCCTACTACGAGTGTTTGTATGTCAGCAGATTAGTATGGATGGGATCGAGGTGGGTTGAGACCAAAGAAGGGGAATGGAAGGGAAACGATACTATATGGACTACAACAATAAGGGGTGTGGTAATTATATGTCCAATGATAGTGAGTGGACCTGACTCACACAATAAATATAGTATGGACATTGAAGCATATTCTATGTCGGTAACTGTCGTAATGGACTAGACAATGGAGTCGACCTCCATTTCCATTTTTGTTCCTAGTAGTGTTTTAGAGGGTAAGGTGTCTGAGATGGTGGTGGATGTAGAGATTGTACGGGGTGATGGATTGTGTGAGCGAGGTGACGCAACGAAAGTAGAAGGAGGATGTTCTTCGAGAATGGGTGACCTAGTACATGACTGGGGTTCTTCATATGTAAGATCAACAATTTGGGTGGAGTTGGTTGTGTTCTTTCTCTTCGACCTAGTTGAGGTTTTACAGGTTTTAAACATCAGGGTTTTGGGATTACTAGTTCTTACTAGGAATGGGGGCTCACTATAGGGAGAAAAGTGATGAGGGGAGCACCAATCATAGAATCATACAATCTTGACCTTTGAAATTCAAATAAAGTGGGGAAAAAACTTACCAAGACTTTGATGGTCACTGTGGTTTCTTGAATAGAGTGCATTTGTGTTTCGAGCCTCTTGATTATTGGTTCCAGTTGTTCCTCTTCCATCTTCTTCCCTAATGTCACAAATGTCTCTCCTAGTAGTTGTTGTGGCACCATCCCTCTAAAGAAATATATATGGTTCCCCTCTCAAACTTCTCCAGCAATCCATGACCAATAACTAACCTCTGTGTCAAAAGTTTCTTCAATCAACATGAAATTTTGGGCCCTTGTTTGAAACGTGTTAGGATGGACACATTTCGGTCGTATCCATGTATTTCCATGACTCATGTCAAACCATATTTCCAATGAGTAATATTCCACTAACATATTTGGGACCCTTTATGTGGCCTTGACGAGCTCCAACATATTCTTGTACCATCCAGTAAAGGAGGCCTCGTTGATTTCTTTACTACTTGGGTCACTTGAGGTTTGCTAAGGTGTACACTGGAGAGCTAGTGGATGGTATTCCACAATTAGAGCCAATTCCTAACGCTCTAATGGGCATCATTTCCACATGGCCAATGTAACAAAAATATATCCAAATGAATTGAGTGGCTCTCTTATATATATCCTCGCAAGCCTCAAACATCTCTTGAAGTATAAAACTGCATGACTTCAATTGTGTGCCCTGTACATAGTTCTTTGCCACTGATATAGTATCCAATGTGCACTTCTTCCTAGAGAAATGTCACATGACATTCCCAGAAATAATATAATAGGCTAGTTTTAAATTGCATGTGTTGATTGGTTCTAATAGCGTTCCCTCTCCAGGTATTGTACATGTTGTATTAATTATCATTCCCCCTCTTCCTCACGTGCTTGGAAGTTGTTTGAAATGTAGTGGATACAATGGCCCTAGTAGCAAATAGCCTTGTGATCCTCTGAAGGCCAACCGTGTGTATTGGATACTCCTTGTTGAGCCATAATGACCCTCCATGCATCTGGCTAATAAGAAAATTTCTACACTGCATGGCGGATCTTATCATACCCAACATAGGAAGACTCCTCAAGTTCACCAATGTTAGCCTTTAAATTCCCCTGAAGTCCTCTACAACCTTGATGGACTGACTTCCATCTGCCTTGACTGCTCATACAATGTAGACCTCTCGCTTAAGTTTTGGAAATTAAAAGGAGTCTGAGAGGTCATTGTCAACCAGCACTGCTTCATTATATTTGTCGTAAAGAGGATCCCTCTTCATGATTCTTTCCTCAAATTAAACCTCTGGGATAGAAATCAGATCCTTCGTCATTATTCTAGAATGATTCTGATATACAAAGAACACAAGGGGCTTGAACTCAGGCTTGAGAAAATGGAAATTGGAAATAGACTCCAAACTTGGAAATTCTACCACCTCTGCTCTGAGTTCTCAAAAAATTATCGTTGCCATGTAGATTAAGTAGAAAAGCTCAACACAAAATTTCTGACTAAACCACTTAACTAATTACTATGGCAAATTTTCCCACTCAATCTCAATCATGTTAACACTAACGACGGATGAGCTTGACCTAAATCAGATGACACAAAACTGAAAAAAAGGTTGGAGTTGATGGGAAATTATGGTGTTGTGATGGGAGGTGATTAGAAGTTGATGATGGGTATTAACGGAAATGTTTAACACAAATTCCAGCTAACATTGGGAATTATTTCCTACTTATTACGAATGTGACACATGACACATGTGGCTCCCTGACCACAATTAGTTGTGGTGCATTAGAAATACCTCCACAAATGGAAGAGACATGATGGGATATTATTCTAGACTAACTTCAACTGAAATAGTTGACCAACCAATTTAGCACACACCTAATACATGACAAATAACTAACTAACTCTACCTAATCCTACATATGGTTTCGTTTCAGAGATGCATCAATTTGGAGTGGAATTGTTTGATCCCTGGAAGGGTTTTAGGTGTGCACAATTGACCCATCCTGGTAGTAAGACACCTTCCAATTACGCAATTTTGACAACTCCTGATTCCTTCAATTCCACAACAATAAAAGGTATCAACCAATGCATCTGTAAATTTCTGGAAAACTTCAAGAATTTGGTATCATATAGTAGAACATGTCCTCCCACCGTAAATTATTTTCGCTTAATATTCCTATCATGCCATTCATTTTGCCTCTACTTTCGATCATTTGATGGAAATTTTCCATGAACCTAGCCTCATCTAGTTCCAAAATTTCCTCCAACTATTTCAGAATTGATTCCTCCTTTGTCATATGAGTGCCTCATGCAATGAAAAGGATGTGAATAGTGAACTCGATGGTTACTACAGCCTCTTGTCCATATACTAGCTAGAAACGTATATGTTTGTGTGAGAATTTAATAGTTGTGTAATAGGCCCATAGAGTAGCTGGAACCCACTCATCCTAAATGTCCCTATTGGCTAAGCATATCTTAGTTATTCCCCGTTCTAATATCTTGTTGAAATCCTCCATATTACCATTTTCTTGAGGGTGATATGGGATGCTCCTATGTTGTTGTATCATGAATTTATTGAGTAATGAGGAAATTTTTTCATTAATGAAATGGGTCCCCTCATCACTAGTGAGGCTCTGGGGGGCACTCGAATTGGGTGATGATATTCTCAAAAATAAACCTAGCGATATTATCTGCAGTACAATTTTTAACTGGTGCGGCCTCGACCCACCTAGTAAGGTACTTTTTGGCGATGATGAAGTATATGGTGTGGGAGTGGCATGTCGGTGGATTGATAGGTCCTATAAATTCAATTTCCCATTTCTCAAAAAGCTACATGGATCGTACTAGTTGTAGCAGTAGTTCATCCTGGTGTGATGGATTTCCAACCCTTCACAAATGTCACACCTTCTGGCATATTCCTTTACATCTCTAAATATTGTGAGCCACCAGAGCCTTGCCTACAATACTTTCCTTCCAGTGGCCTTTCCTCCAACATTACCTCCAACAACCCTTGAATGAAACTCCCACAATACATCTTGTTTATTGTGGTCTAGGACACATCTACGTAATACTTGATCAAGGCCCAATTTGTATTATTGCCTCGTAATCAACTTATAATCTGCAACGCGAACAATCATGTGTCTCTGTTGTATTGTTGTGTATTCCTCTAGGTATTTACCTATAGCTAGAAATGCTTCTATATCCTCCAAGTAGTGTGGTATAACTTCAACTTGAAACAAATCGATGTCTAGTAGCTGATCATCAATTGATCCTCTACATTCACCTAACTCTAATCGAGAGAGGTGATCAGGCCCCACATTCAGTCAGCCTCGCTTGAAAATTAATTCAAATGTGAATTCTTGGAATAACATAAGCCATCTACAAATCCTACCTTCAAGTACGGGTTTGTTCACTAGTACAGGTTTGTTCACTAAGTATTTCCGAGCAAAGTGATCAGTGAAAAACATGAACAAACCTCCGAGAAGGTAATGTCGAAACTTTTGAAGAAAATACACCATCAAAAGTGCCTCACACTCAGTTGTGGTATAATTTTTATCTACCACAAATAACTTTCTACTAGCGAAGTAGATGGGGTGATCGAGGTTTCCCTCCCTGGGCTGAGCCAAGAGGGCTCCCAGGGCAATACCTAAGGCATTAATGTGAACATGAAATTATTTGTTCCAATTTGGATAAACCAGGATCATTTCACATTCCAATTTATCCTTCAATATATTAAAAGAAACTTGACATTCTTCTGACCACGTGAATCGTTTGAATTTCTTTAACAAATCCATTGGTGCAGTAATCAAGGCATAATTATGGATGAACCTCCTGTAATACACCGTGTGGCCTAAGGTGGACTTGAGTTGTTTAACACTTGTTGGTGGGTCCATGTTCACAATCATCGTGACCTTAGCAGGGTCTAGACACACCCCTTGCTTGCATACGATATGGCCCAAAAGCATTCCAAAGGGGACAACAAATATGCACTTGTTCAATTTTAGTGAGATCTACAATTGTCTACATCATTCAAGCATGAACTTAAGAAAACTAGTGTTTCTTCAGTAAACTATAGACGGTCCAATCATTCATGTAGACCTCTAGGAACATGTGGATATAATATCTAAAATTAGAAATCATAATCATTGAAAACATCGATGGCATATTCTTGAGTCCAAATGGAATAACATGGTATACATAAGATCTCCATTCTATGGTAAATGTGGTTTTGTTCTTATCCTCCTATGCAATCCTGACTTGATGATAACTAGAGAATCCATATGTAAAAGAATAAGATTTATTCCCTACCACATTATCTAAAACTTCATAACTAAAAGGGGTGAGAAAAGTATCATGAACGCACAGATTGTTTAGACTGTGGTAGTCCACACAGATTGTTCAAACTATGGTAGTCCACACAGACTCATATTTAAGTAGCATTTTTCTTATTTTTTATAAAAATTAGACTAACCCACTCTGCTTCATCAAATAGGAATATAAGCCTTGCTACTGCCATCTTATATATTTATTTCTTCACCTTCTCCTTAACCCTCAGGTTCAATCTGTATGGTCGATGCTTCACTCATTTTGCATCTGGCTTAAGCATGATCTTCATATCCCCTAAATCCCCCTTAATCCCCTTCAATTCTGTAATAGACAAAGGGAACAAGTCTTCATATTATTTTAAGAGATCAAAGATATATTTGGTAGTCTGCTCGTCCCAGTAGTCTCCAATCAAGGCTACTTTTGGCTTTTTCTCAGTCCCAATGTTGTGCTTCTACAAATTCAAGGGAAGTAGATGTGGAGCATCAATCACAGGCTCGTCCTTAATGCCTCATTCCCCTTCAGTTTCATAGAATACCAAATGTCTTAATTCCTCCAAATCATCTCGTCTCATTCTCTATATACCCTTCCACAGGCTATAGCCTCATGATATCTTGATTCATATATCTACTCTAGAGTTCTCTGATATATGCATACGTCCATCAGTTGCCTAAATGTAAGTAGATCTCACTCAACAACTTGCAAAGTGTTGGTCATCCTTTCATCATTGTCTAAGAAGGAAAAGTTGTCGTCAAATTGATCTGTTAGGGAGCCCCAATCATGATTTTGTCTCCTTTTTTCTTCCTTTACATACCATGCTTTCATAAAGCTCTCTATGGTGGATATGAAATCAACACTAGGTGTTGTGCCACAATTCGTCAGATCAACAGAGCAGCTAAGGGATGGATCATTTTTGCCAACCTACCTGAAAGAAACTCTAGGAGGGTGTGTAGGAACAAGAACATAATAGGAAGGGAGTTCTGGATTGACGCTCAGATTGGGGGTTTCGAAATTAAGGATACAATGTTGGTCTTAGGCTCAAATGTCAATATTTTTCCAATAAATACTTGGGAAGCCGTGGGAAGGCCTAAATTGACATTTTCACCAATTCAGGTGCATATGGAAAATCAATATTGCATCCTCTCAGTCAAACAACTGGAGGATGTAGAAGTTGATATAGTGGGTGTCAAGACTTATGTGGACTTTGAAGTGATAACCATTATGGGGGACAAGGAACCCTACCCGGCACTGCTTGGGATAGAATACGCTTTTGAGAACTATGTAATAATTGATTTGAAGAAGGAACTTATGACATTTAAAGTAGAAGTGGTTAGAGTGATCCAGCCTCTAGACCTATATCAAGGACCAAGGTTCACAGAGCCAACATATGATAGGGAATAACTAGAATTGTTGGATAAACTATATTGACTAACAATAGGAATAAGGGAGGACTATATCAACCTGACCGTAGAAGGGTCTATCAGCTAGCGGAGTATTTAGAGTTCGAAGGTTGGATCAGGGGCCACTTAGGATTATTAGCAGCAGATTTTAGACTTTCTCGCACCTATCCAATCATCTTATTGTCATTTACAATTTGTAGGAATAGTCTGAACCATTTTTCTAATGGTTGAGCATTGGATTGTAGTGGGTTCGAACTCCTAGATTTTTGGGATTTTTTTTTCTTCTTGTGTCCCCCTACCTAGTGTGAATTTGTTAAAAGTATATGCAACTTCCTTATAGTATCACTTTTGTTGTTTATATTCATACGAGCGCTTTGGTGAAGTTGGTCTTATAATCCTAGGTTTTTCAGTGGATCCCATGTCAGCTTCAATATTTTTCCCTCCACAACTGACTATGTTGATTTTTGATAGGGGAGTTCTCTCTAGGAACCTTGTCTCTACATTGATTAGGTGTTCTCCCCTTTGGTAGTTGTGTTCATCCCATCTAGAAATCAACTATGGGCATTCCTTTGTTGCATATGTGTTAACACTACACTGAGAGCACCATGGTATTCTAGGCAGTGGAAATCTCATGTAACATGCCCATCCTGATCATAGTTATAACAACGAACCAGGACTCTACCTCCTATCCTTCCTCCGCTTTTTCCTCCTCCTCTTCATCCTCAAGGAGCCTCATTGATTCAGTAGGCCAATCAATCCAACCAATCAACCAGGGAATCCAATGCTCCACACTTATCAGTATGATGAGTTGGTGAAGTGCAGAATTTGTAAAAGGTGTTGTTTCGAATGTTGGAATACTTATGGAGAATTTGACAGATATGAGGGAGATGACCATATCATCTTCATAACTCATAGTAACATGTTGGTGTTGAGTTTTGCTAACTTGGAAACACATGAAATTGGTTGTTCCCTATGTATAATCCTTGTGTCCCTATATGTGCAACTCCTACAGTGGGTGTAGATTCGGATGGTCCCATTGGTTTAGGTGTATTTTTTGCACCCCATAACCTCAGGCACTCCATAGAAACATGACCCTCTACAAGAAAATTAGTACACCATAAATTCATTCGCACAGGACATGCCAGTTGTAGATCCATCAACTTCTCTGTCATGTTCACAATTTGATGTTGCACACCCAATATTGACGGGCCATGAGGTGTTTCTCCCCCTGGTACTCATGTGGATATCCCACCATAACCGCAATCTAAGTCACCTACTCCAAAGAGTCTTGTGGCATATCAATTTTATGCTGAGTCAACAGTGTGCTCATAAGGGGAAATAATGCTTTAATGAACCAATCCCGTTGATGATTTGGGTCTATTAGGTAGCTCAAATTTCCAACCAAATCCTTGAATCCTGGATTATTTCCTAGGTAGTATTTTCTTCACGCTTCTTGATTTCCCATAGCTCAGAAAACCTTTGTTGGTTGGTCAGAGGAAGCTTAAATTCATGCACAAATTCCCACTCGAAATCATCTATCATTGGATTCTGGTGCAGTTTCAACCACTTATTGAACCATATCAATGCTCTTTCTCTAGAAGTGGTTTGGAATTCAATTAACTTTACAACATCAGGTGTTTTGTGGGGCCTCTAAATGGCTTCACGCAGATACCAATGCTACTCTACATCATTGTTCCCTTTACTAGAGAAATTGGGATACCTTGTGAATGATCCCTCCATATTTGACTAAACTCGTGAGAGGAGTATAAATCCCCTTTACCCAAGTTGCAATGGTCCTTCCTGGTATGCGCTACTATTACTATTTCTACTAGTGCTAGCACCATCTTTGTAGGTATCATGCACACTATAAACTTGTATCACTTTGATTAACTTAGAAAAAAATATCAGGATTATGATAGAGTACCTGGGGAAGGTTGAGGAATCTACTACCTGAGCTATGGGAAGGAAATTGATTTCTTATAGTGGATGTATCATTTTCTGCAAATAATCTCCTTGTGGAAAAGTGCATGTCATCATCCAGGCCTTCCTTGGAGCCTGTGTAGTCCATTCCATCCAACATTTCCATTTCCACTGTCGGGGATGGGTTCCTGCCACCCTCTTGAGCCACAGTCATTACGACCATCTTTTCTCTTCCAGATGGACTGACTTCTACCCTTTCTTCCTCTTCTAGACTTCCTAACACTTCTCTTGCTTTTTGTAAACCCTTCTATCCCCTGTTGATTTCCCATACATCCCCCTCCAACCATTTCTCAGCTATCCACGCCCTCCTTTGCACCCTCAGATCCCCGACCTTTCAGAAGTAATCTGCATCCATTTCTTCAATATTATCATAGTTCCCTGCTTGGTAACATCCCTCCCTTTAAGTCCTTCCCCCGGTACTAGGTAGCTAAGCTTCCATGTTTGAGTTATGGAACACCAACAAGTTCCCCTCCACCACAATGAGATTTCCTTTCTTAGTCTTCCTCTCAATCCTTACCTGAAAATGACTGATGACTCTCCGAGGAAAACTCAATAATGTATCCCTCTAATGTAGTATGCACCTAAAAATCCATAGCTCCGGTCAGACTTGTGTCAATTCGATGTAGCTCGACAAGATCTGCTTGAGTCCAGGTATGGTGAGATCAGTTTTGTCCATTGGTATTTCCTTTTACTTGCACTATTTGCAACTCATTGTAGAGATCCTCCAGAAATTTACACCAGAAAATCTCGTATTGATCAATAATCGCTTCCACGTATAGGATCTCCTCCTTAAACTTCCACACACATTGTCAACACAATTGATCTTGTTGAGAGATGAATCGTTCCACTTGTTTGTGCCACCATTCTTGTAGATCCTTCTTAAAGATCCTCGATATCATATTCTGAACCCCTTTTGGAAATTTTAGGTCTCGACAATGGAACCATTTGTTGGCATTAAAATATTAACAAGGTTGAGATCCTGGGTTTGGGCATAGGGGCTAGAAATGCTTTGTTGTAGTGTAGCACAACACTAACATTTTCACCTTATCTAGGGTGGATAAGACGTCTCACCCGAGGCGTGTTGTGACCCTAGTCAAATGGGGGGTGGCATTTCGATATCTAGGTGGAGTCACATGAGGGATGCAAGAGTCAAAAAGCCCTGAATTATATCAATTAGACATCTAATCGCAACATATCATGAACATACCGAAGATAAATACAATATAATATGATCATATTAAAAATGTTAAGAAACCATGTAACCATACATATAGTATAAAAATATCCCAACAAACTCCATTTTCTATTAATGCATGCAAAAATACATATCACATCCAACTCAAGAGCCTCTTATAAACATCACAAAACTACCATGAGAGACTAATACATAACTAAATTAACAAAGACAACAAACATAGTGCAACTTGAGTAGCTCCAAAACATCATTTCAGTACTCTTCTCTCTTCTTTCTTGTTCCTCTCATCCTTATTTATATTTTTGCACCTCCTTGGACTTCAAGTTCTCTCTTGGAGGTTTCACCTTCTTCCTCATTTTGCTTATTCTATTGCTTAGATGTCATTATTCTTCTCCGCTTGACTGTGGCTACATTATTCAACCATTCCTCCACAAATTTTAGTTCTCAGTGCTTTCCTTCCTCCTTTCCAGATATCTCCCTCACATCTTCCCAAAGACTATCTCTGAAAAATGTTGTCAGCTTTCTAGGTTGTCATCCAAATTCATTAGTTCCCCAAAAAAGAAGGACCAAGTAGCAGGGACCCATTAATGATCTCATCCAAACAGGTCATCAACCAAGTTAATCATCCTAACTATAACCAAAAGTTAAAACAAGGATTACTAAGATGTTCCAACATTGAGACAACATACAAACTAGGACTCCTAATATTGGAGGATTTAATCATCTCAATGTATTCATAACAAAAGTGCAACATCGCTGGGAGCATGTGGTATACAACTACATCAATTGGCCCACATGGTTGTGCTCCACACCTCACAACATATGGAATTGTTGGTTCAAGAAATTAATGCAATTATTGTGAATATCCAACAACAGGGTGTGCATCCCAAATACAGGAAGACTCTCATACCCGCTAATAGGTCAACAAGGAATATGAAACTTCACATTCCAAAGTGCAAGCACAAACAATAATTAGAAGTTGAAGATCAAATATTCACAATGCTTCATAAGAAAAGGTCCCTCATGTTAAACGTTATTGTACATATCAAGATTCTTAACAATTATTCTAGTGCCTATAGTAATCACACAATATGTTATCCCATCATTTAAAATATCATTTATACAACCATGTATTAAGGATCCATGACACCAAATGTAAAATACATTCATTACCATGAAAATTACATAGGAATACTTATCTTATAAATTATTGGGAAACTGAGTTTGGGACTCTGACTCTCCACCCAACCATAGATAGTGTTAGGTCCCTATAATACTAGTGTAACCCATTATCGTTATTAGTATAACCCCCTTATTATATTGTTGTGCCCATGTAGTCCCCATATTGTTATTATTGTGCCCCATAGAAGCCCACTATTGTTACTATTGTGCCCTTACATTATTATTGTTATGT
>APFE031665049.1:211436-232941 GCA_000404065.3 Pinus taeda
TGAGACTCCCAAAGGCCTCCCACCTATTTGTGATCATGATCATGCTATTCATTTGATTCCACGAAGTGTTCCTCCAAACATCAGGCCTTACATATATCCATATGCCCAAAGGAGTGGGAACTCATTCAAAAGTTGCAGAACATCCCAGTTCAAACAGTATTGCGAGAACTTGAAAAGGAAGGAAAAATCATATTGGAACCTAAAATAGTCACAGAACCAAGAAATCAAAAGCTATGAAATAGATCAATTTCAGAGTATCTCATCAAGTGGAAGAACTTACTCGTTGAAGATTCCACATGGGAGGACAAGAATTTATGCAGAAGCATCAAGAACTACTCAAGCATTGAGGACAACACTTTTTGAAGGAGAGGGGCATGTTAGGTTCCTATACTACTAGTGTAACCCATTATTGTTATTAGTAAAACCCCCTTATTATATTGTTGTGCCCATGTAGTCCCCATATTTTTATTATTGTGCCCATAGAAGCCCACAATTGTTACTATTGTGCCCTTACATTATTATTGTTATGTCGGCTCTAATTATATTATGACCCCTTAGACTCCTATATATAGAAAGGAGGTATTGTCACTTATATCATCAAAGAATTGTTCATTTGTGTAATGTAAAGGAGGTTTCCCCCTCGAAGAGGCTTATTTCTAAGGCGTTCATATATCTTTTCTATCTTTTTGTAAATTGGTTTCATAATAGATAGTTTCATCCAAGTCTCACTTGCATCTATCACCTCCGAGCTAGATTCTAGAGACTATGGGGTATTTTATTCAAGGGATAACCACAACCTACAGTTTCTCCAAGGACTCCAGAGGTCTCTCCACCTCCACCCTCAACTGAGTTGCAAACAAGAAGTGTACAAGGGATTGATAGACTCCTCATCTCCACCCTTCAACTGTGTTTCCAACAATAAGTGTACATAGAATCAAGAGACTTACTGTCTCTACCCTTGATCTAAGTTGCAAACAATTATTTCATAAGGAATTGAGAGACTTGTCATCTCCATGCATCAGTTGAGTTGTAAACAACAAATACATAAGGAATTGAAAGGATCATCATCTCCACCCTTCAGCTGAGTTGAACAACAAATATATAAGGAATCAAGTTTCTTGCTGTCTCCACCCTTCAACTGAGTTGAAAATAGGAAATGCAGAGGGAATCTAGAGACTCGCCATCTCCACCCTTCAAAACTCATTACTATGGTTCCACCGAACTTGGGGACTCCATAACCACAAAAAATCAAATAAAAAAAAAGAAATACATCCAGAAGCCTTCCAAGACTTTTCCCAGGAATGATTCCTCCACCCTAGCCCTCCGGTATTTTCCAAGATTCACCATCTCCACCCTTTAGTCACTGGGTACTCGGGAGGCAATTTTGTCCCCTCCTTGGAGGGTTTCTTCTGACTTATTTCTAACCGAGAATATCTTGTTATCCTCTACATTATTCCTTCCATTTTCAACTATTATTTGTTACTCTCACTTCCTTTTTTCTATTCACCTTCCTTTTAGCTCCCTCTTTCTCTAACCTTCTTCCTATGTTGCTTTCTCTCCCCATCTTCTACGGTTTTTTTCCTCCCTTCTCTTCTTGTTCAAGTCGTCTTTTCCTATACATAATCTCTGACAACAACACATCCAATAGATCTTCCAACCAATAAAAAGTAATCCACATATTCATCTATCATCAGTTTGTTAATGTGGTTCAATGGATCATTCCCTCTTGCGTGCTCTGGGAATAATTTATTAACAACACAATCAACTTCATTTGTTATTGTGTCCACTCTTTCTTGCATTATTCTCTAAGAGAGAAGGGTTTGGGGTACCTTCTTGCAGTTCCATTTAAGTTCAAGACTCAGTCTATTTAGGAAATTAACAACCAACCTTTAATGGTTGTCCCAACAATTCATGTTTCCCTTCCTCAAGGAAATTATACCATCCTAGGCAAGCAACCTCCCCGGTCTCTAGAATCAGTATCCCATAACTCATACCATTTATAAAATATTTATATTGCATATATGAGTGTAATACATTGAGGTTGTCATAAGCCCCTCCCCCTTGGGGGAACACCATCCTCAGTGTTTTCTGTCTATACACAATATAAAATACATGCTTAAAGTAAACACATATTATTATGGAGATTTATATACTTACCTCTATACAGTATATACATTTTATATAATTTTTCTTCAATCAGAAAACAAAAAAGGTTATGTTTCCCTCATCGAATCATCCATTTCCCAAGTGGCTTCCTCAAGCCCAAAGTGCTTCCACTACACTTTGACTTATTCTATTGTTCAATCTTAGACTATGATGCTCCTCCTATCTAGGATGCATAGCTACTCTAGATGGAACTCTCCCTCTGGTTCCACCCGTAATACAAACCAATCAATCACATGATTAGAATATTGTACATATATTTTAAGCAAAGAAACATGGAAAACATCATGGACTTTTACTGGTGGAGGTAAGCTTAACCTATTTTCTACTCGTCCAATCCTCTCAAGGATATCAAATCGTCCATAATACCATTGTGCTAACTTGGCACAAGTCTGAATCCTTACGAAAATTATCTTGGGTTTAATCCTCAAATAAACATGTTCCCCAACTTGGAACTCTTTATGCACCCTATGCTAGTCTGCATAGCTTTTCTTCCTGTCCTGTGCCACCTTTAAATTCTACTTGATTATCTGAATATACTGCTCCATCCCCTTGAGCATATAAGGCCTAATAAGGACATTTTTCATTGGATCACTCCAGCTAATGAGAGCATTGAAACTCCTTCTGTAAAGTTACTCAAATCTGATAATTCTTATGGATTCATGATACCCATTGTTATATGCTAATTCTACAAGTGGAAGATACCCTTCCCACTTCTTAGGCTAGTGCATCACATATATCCTCAACATGTCCTTGAGGATTCTATTCATCCTCTTGGTTTGCCCATCTGTTTGTGGATGATAAGAAGTATTGAATAACAATTTTTCCCCAATCCCACAAATATTTCCTTCGAAAACCTTGAAGTTAACTTAGCAACTATATCTGAGGTAATTTTCCTTGGAAGTCCATGTAATATCAAATCTTCTTTATGAAAATTCGAGTTGCATCACTTACTAAGTTGGTGGATTTAACTACCAAAAAATGAGCTACCTTTCTCAACTTGTCAACCACCACCATAAGTGTATCATGCAACCTAGAAGTTCTAGATAAAACTATAATTAAATCCATGGATATCACTTCCCACTTCCATTTCAGAATGGGAATGGGTTGCAATAAACCTAATGGATGTTTGCACTCAACGTTCACTTGTTTTCACTTTATGAATTTAGCAATAAAATCAACCACTTATTTCATCATAATTCAGCCAAAAATAGAAATTTTTAATCATAGGTTGATCAAACAAATATTTGAGTCCACCATGACCTGTCATGGGTTTGAACCTTCTTCCAAGGAGATAATGCCTCTACATCTTCAATGCATGAATAATGGAAACTAACTCGAGATCATAAGTCACATAATTTACCTCATGTTCATTTATTTTTTGTGGCTCGTAGAAAACTATCTACCCATATTGCATAATGACTCCACCAAGCCCTTCCTTGAAAACATTTGTACACACCAGAAAATCCTTATCCGAATCTACAATCCTTAACATTGGTGCATTAGTGAGCAACTGCTTCTGCTACTCAAAATTCATTGTGTACCCAATTTTCCACTAAAATTTATTTCCCTTTCTTTGCAAGGATGTAATAGAATGGCCTATCTTAGAGAAGTTCTTGATGAACCTCATGTATTATCCTTTCAAACCCATGAATGATCTAACCTCATTCACATTCTTAGGTGTCGATCCCTCCATTATGGCCTTGATCTTTTCCAGATAAACTAATATCCCCTCCTTGTCAGAAATGTGCCCCAAGTAATGTATTTGAGTTTGGAAGAATTCACAATTTATAATCTTTGCATAAAGCTTGTTCTCCCTCAACAATTGTAACATTGCAGCTAGTTGTCTTTCATGCTCTTCTTTGATTCTTGAATACACCAATATGTCATCAACAAAAAAATTAAAAAAATTATCTAAATAAGGACGCGGGAAATTATTCATTAGATACATGAAAGTGGTTGTCGAATTCGTAAACCCAAAGAGTACCACTATAAAATCATAGTACCCATATCTTGTCCTGAAAGAAATTTGTGAAAATATTCTTCATTGATATGCACTTGATGGTATCCAAATATCAAATCTATCTTAAAGAAGAATGATGATCCTATTAACTAATTGAATAAATCATCAATATGCAACAATGGATACTGGTTCTTGATGATTAATTTGCTCAATTTCATGTAGCCAATACAAATCCGTATTGTCCCATCCTTCTTTTTCACATAATCCATGTAACCGCATCCTCCCACATTTACCCGCCTTCACAGGTCTACTCGAGGTAAACATGAGCTGAGGGTCACTATGATAAGACTCAACCTCCTATATGACCTTAAGGAAATGGATTCTACAACTTAAGACCTTACTATCTTCCCTCATATGTTACAGGAACTCCAGGAGCTACGCAACCCCTCTAGGTGTTCAACCCCTAAGCTAACTCTATTTTTCACTAACCTTAGCTCTTAGTCACTCCCTTGATAAAGACTCCAAGTGATTTTAAACCTCTAGTTGCTCCCATAGGCTTACTTCTAAGTGACTATGAAATTTTTCTATCATTTATGTGCCAACGACCCCAAATTATGAGCCACGTTTTCAGGGATACGACTCAAACCTCTACCCAAAACTCAATGAAACTTCCAGAAATGATGAATAAGATGAAAGCAAAGATTCTGAACTAAGAACTTCAGCAAGGACTTGATTTGAACCCTCCTAACAAGGACATGAATTCCATGAAACACATTGTAAAAATGCAATCTACAATTCAAGAATACATATCTGAACATAGGGATATGAAACTTATCTAAGGTTTAACAAGAAGGACCAATGCCTTCTCACAATTGTTGTCATAACACCAATTAGGTCATGCATTCATTAATCAAAATGTGATAAGAACCATACTTAAATATGTCATATAACCATGCTTAGAACCATCATATAACAAACTAGATAAAAAATGATAGAACAACCATTAAAGCCACATAATAAGAAGTAAAATTACTCATCAAATACTAGAGAAACTTAACTCTTATTAACCATATGAAATATCCAACCAAGTTAAGGACTTCCACATACCACTCGACCATAGATTGGGCTGAACCGAATCTTTCTTTCATCTAATCACCCCCATGCCATATTCTAAGCATGAATGTTGGATCTCATGGGATAAACCAATCCATAAACAACCAAGGGATCCTAAAGGTTAAATCACCTACACCCTCACCATATCATGATATCACCTAAACCAGCCCAAAGATCACAAAACCAAACCGATCTTGGATGCCTCAGAATTCCTTAACCATACCTTGAGGAATTTTCTTGTCTCCACCCACCTATTGAGGGCTTCCCAGAGAAAACCATATCCACCCCCAACCCTTGGGATTTTCCTGAGACCACCTCACTCGGATCCAAAACCTTTTGGAAATCCAAAGCTCAACCAAGAAATAATCCCATCACACCATGGCTATCTGAAAATGGCAAGGCAAAGCTAAAACCATTGTTGAAACCAGACAAAACCCATGTCGATGAGAATAAATGAACAAAATACAAACATGCACATACCATGCATCACAAAACCAGCTATGAAATCATACACGCAACTTGTTTACATGTATTCCAACTGAAGCTACGTTATCCAACCTTTCCTTGCTTGACCCTTGCTTTCCTTTATTTCTTTGTCCTTCCTTTGCTTACTTACTTTCCTTCTCCTCTTGGTTCTCTTCTCCTATCTGAGAGTAATTCCAAAGATTAACTCACAAAAGGCCGCAAAATGATACTCTGATGGCTTTTATTATTGATGCCTATAATTTCTTCATTTTCCTTAATTTTCCAAAAATTTTATTCTCACATGCAACACGTGACCTTTCACCTCCCTTTTCTCATATTTTCCTTTATTTTCATAAATAAAATGCCAATTAGTGCCTCTTTTCCTTTTCAAATCCTTTATCATTTCCTTTTCCAATTTCCCCTTAGTCATAATACACAACAATTCATGCCCAGGAGGATGTTTTTCCCAACATTTAGCTTGGAATACATGTCCCATGACCTTGGTCCTATTTTTCCTTTATTAACTTTATTACATGAAATTTTAACTCGGGGTTGTAACAACTTGATCTTCCCAATGTGACACACTTGGCTATATGCAACCCTTATCAAGTATTTCCTTCATCTGAAGTTTTAACTCCATCAGCTCAGGCATGCTCATCTGATATGGTGCTTTGGAAACTAGCGCTACTCTAGGAACCAATTTGATGGACAAATGAACTTCCCTATGGTGAGGTAAACCAGGTATGTTTGTTATAAACAAATCCTTGTATTGTTGTAACACCAGATACGTCTTTAGAAATTTGATTTCCTCTTACCCAGTGTTATCACTAGCTTCCTTATCACTAGATAGTTGCACAACAAATAATTGACAACCCTTCCAGCAACTACGTTTGGCCTTGATTTCTATGATCTACCTCATATTCATGGGCTTATGATTTCCTTGTACAATTCATCTCTCTCCAACGTCATCCATGAATTCAATGTTTGAGGCTTTAACAATTCAATTCTATCTCTGAATTCCATAGGAAATCCACGATCATTATTTGGATTTTGGCCTTCTCATCCTTAACATATGGCACATATCTTAGCAACTCCAAGAACTTGGTGACGTATTTTTCATCTATCATTTTTTCCATCCAGAGTTCATATAACTATTTTTCTTTATTGTCATAATATCAATCAGACAAATATTGATTCCTGGAAAGTTTCTCAAATTAATTCCAAGTTAACTCTTCTTTAGTAATGTTTCTTAAATTCTTCAAATATTTCCATCAAATGTTTGGTATTCCTTTTAGGCTATACATGGAAATCTTGGATTTCATGACTATAGAATGTTGGAATTATGGTACATGTGTTGATATATGTTGCTTGATATATGTTTCTTGATATATCTAACAGGTTCTACAGCTTGAAGAGATCAACACCAATATGGTTGCCATCAAGTCCAAAGGGGGAGATTGTTGGCATTATGGTACATGTGTTGTCCTTGATGGAAAATCACATATAGGTTAGTTTAGAAATAATAAATGGAAACTCACATTGTAACGGGTTTATTAAGAGGTAATAGAGTAAAGGTATAGAAGAACAGGATGGTGGGATAAAGGATTACAGATCAGAATCAAGAAATTAAGGAAAGAGAATGGTTTAAGTTGTATGCATTGTTTACCCTAGTCCAGGTAGTGTATACATGTGGGTACACAAAATAAAAGGAGCATATACGTATGCAAGTAGTTTCATAGAAGTAAAAGTGTGTATGGGATGGAAAATTAAGGTTATAGAATACCAAGGGTCCATACCATGGTATTAGCCCACAATATTGAGCGGAATAACAGTTACTTGATCTTGTCTAAGAATACCACAGGTTCTAAGTTTTATTTTGGTCTGAGGTATTGAAAATGGATCAAAGTATATAAGGAGGAGAAGATCAAAGGGCTAAGTGTGGAAGTGAAGGGGTTTTTCATGAATATTTCTATCTAAATTATATTTTGGGTTGTAAGGGCTATGATTATGATATAGATCTGAAATATCTTGTGCACCCTTGGATACAATGTTGGATCAGAATCATGAGACCTAAAATGAATTATCATTGTATGATCTGATAATGGATAGTCTAAATATGACTACTAATTTATGTTTTATCCTTTATATGTTATGATATGTGTATATCTAAAGTCTGGAATATATGCGAAGTTGTAAGTTATTATTTGCAGATCTATAGATTGGTTTGCCTTGGTGAAGGCGTGTATACACACTGGTTTGACACTTCCAAGTAGCGTATGCAGAAGAAAATCTTGTTGTTCAGATATGATTGATTTATCTAATCAGTGTTGTTTTTTACTACTATTTGTTAATGATGTCTTCATTAAATCTGAAAGTAAAACTGTTTGTATAAGGAGATTGAGTCTGGTTGATTAATTGATTGAGTAAGAAGGGAGATCTTTGCTGATATCTATTTATAACTCTGTAATATGACATTACATCTTCAGAATGTCATTGGCTGGTACAGTTTTTGGTTCAAAGGTTTTATGATTTCGTATCTTTAGAGGTATATGCAGGCTCAGTTATAGAAAGTAGTGTATACATGTAGGTTCACTTCATTGAAGTAGCGTATACATTCTGACATATGACTTTTGAGGTTGCAGTTGGTTTTGGTTATTGATGCAGTGTTCTGGGTTCAACTCTGTGTTTTGGTGACAGTGATCTGACTATTCAGATTAACTGATTGTTGATAGATGCAGTTGTATTTGATGGTTGTATTGTAGTGGTGATTGATTTTGAACTTCAATGTTACTGATGCGTATAGTATGAAAAATTGATGAAACATGGCCTACATATTGTGTTGTCGTGTACAAGGAGTGTCCAGTCTGAAAATTTATGAAATGTGGTCCCTGGAGGAAGAGTGAAGGTAGTATCCTTCTGTAGGTTGGCACCTACGTACTGGTAAACATATCAACTAGTACAAGAGCTAGGAGTTGGAGCTCCATTGCAATAGAAGATGGAAAATGAGTCATGGTTGTAGCCTTCAGTAGGTAGATGCCTACATATTGGAAAAGTCTGCACTAGTACAAAAATTGTAAACATCTTTTATAACAATAAGATTGAAGAGTGAGACGACAGTAGCGATGGTTTTTTCCCACATTGGGTTTCCACCTGAAAAATCCTGGTGTTCATGTGTGCTACTGATGTGTGTTGATTTATTCTATTTTTATTGCATTTGTCTACTTCTTAGTAAATGTGTCACACTCTAATTTAAGATCAACAGATAATGAATTATATATTTTACAAGTTTATTGTATATACATTGGTTCCATTCATTATAGTCGTGGACATACGCTGTTCGATTTCTATACAATAGAATATACAGTTTGAAAAGGAAAAATTATTATTCTGAAAGTTTAAATATTGATTGACCCCCCATCTCAATATTTTTCCCAACAATTGGTATCAAAGGAGCTCCTTCAGAATAATCTTGATCGCTTGAAGGAATATCTCTCAAGATGAGCAATCATAAAGGAATGAGATCTATCAAACCACCAATCTTTAATATAAATAACTTAACATATTGGAAGATAAGAACTAGAGCCTATCTTCAGTCACTTGGAGCTGATGTTTGGGCAAATGTGGAAGGAGGATAATATCCAGCAGCAGTCCCCATAGATCCAACAGAAAATAAATCATATGAAACCAATGGCAAATTCATCAATCCGTTATTAGGAAGTCCATCAAATCCAAAAGTTTTCAAAGTTATGTAGCTCAACACAACCAAATATATATGGGACAAAATCATTTAAAGCTACGAAGGAGACTCCCAGGTAAAATGTGCTAAGCTCCAAACTCTCAGAATTCAATATGAAACTCTCAAGATGCATAGTGATGAAAGTATTGCTAGTTACTTTTTATGAGCAGATGAGATTGTAAATTGTATGAAGAAGTTGGGTGAAGAAATAGAGGCTACTTTAGTAGAGAATATTTTGAGATCTCTATCTTCTAAATTTGAGTCAAGAGTATCTGCCATTGAAGAGAAGTAGGATCTACAATCTATTACTATTTTTCAACTTCATGGAATTTTAACTGCCTTTGAAATGAGAAAAGGAGGTCCATTAGACATCAAAGAAGTTGCCTTCAAAGCCTCGGCAAATGGAAAAGAAAAGGAATATCCCAAGGAATCAGGATATATATCAGAAGATTATGAGGTAAATTTTGTGAAGAAACTTCAAATGGGTTCTAGAAGATTCAGAGCTAAGCTTCCCTTCAAATGTTTTTCTTGTGGTAGAGTTGGTCATTATGTTACTAAATGTCCTCATAAAGACAAACATGGAAAAGGAAAGGATTCTACAAAAGGTAATAGGAAATAGTTTGTTAATAGAATAAGTTATTATACTCATGAAGATAGTGATGGCTTGTCTAATAATGATGAAGATGAATCTGAACAAGATATTAAACTAGTCATGGATTATGAAAATGATAAGTTTATGGATGCCTTAGAAGAAGAATATTTTCTTGAAGAAATCACTCAACTCAAAATCTGCTTGTAAGAAAAGAATATGGTCATAGTCACTTTGCAAAGAATTGGAGTGTGGAGTAGTGGGTCTAAGAAAAGAACTTGAGAAGACAAAATATCTGAATCTTAGATTTGCTAAAGGATTATAAACCTTAGATGAAATCATCAAGGTTCAACATTCTCCTCTTATAAAGACTAGTCTTGGATACATTGGAGAAACATCCCAACTAGAAAAGTTTTCAGCCATCACCAGAAGCTACCTTGACGTAGAAAAAACTAGTCAAAAATGCGTCAATCCTCAGCAAAAACCTAAAGGTACTCACCAAGTAAATCATGCTCACTTTTCTCCAAGGGTTAACATCAATAGCAGCACCAACCAGAAGGTGAACAATTCCAAAATATTTTATGATCACATAAACTTCTTCTTTAATGGACAGTGTTTTTCATTCCATAACTTCGGTCATAAGGTTTCCCAGTGTGTTTCTTACAAAACTATCATGACTAGAGAAGAAATAAAAAGGAGCGTGACCGGAATCAATAAGAGCTCTTATAATAACTTTTCTCCTCTTGAAGATGAAATTGAATGTTCATTTTTCATTATCTTTGGTCATGAAGAACATGAATGCAGAAGCACAATTCAACCAACATATCAAAGGGAGAAAACATCATCAAACTCCAAGGTATGGAAAAAGAAGGAACTTCAGTCAAAAATAAGTGGCATATATTTGTTTGCAGAAGGACAAGAAAATCAATAGTACATTGATAGCGGATGCTCAAAACACATGACATGTGACAAATATAAACTCATTTCATACAATGCTTTAAAAAATGAAAAGAATGTCTCTTTTGGAAATGACACACCAGCTGTCATTAAGGGTTAAGGTTCTATTTATCTAAAAGAAAAGGTTAAAGCTGGAAATGTTAGGTATTTTGATGGTTTAAAGCATAAATTATTGAGTGTTAGTCAAATGTGTGATCAAGGAAATGAAGTTGTGTTTGGATCAAAAGAATGTGTAGTTCATGATCTTGACACATGAAAGACCATAATCAAAGGTACAAGAACTCCAAGCAATCTATATATACTAAAAGGAGGTCAAGAACAATGTTTTCTAAGCAAAGTAGAAGAGAATTGGTTATGGCACAAAATATTGGGACATATAATATTTTCTCAAATAAGAAAATCATGCAGGCTCAAGGCGGTTTGTGATCTTCCAGATATCATCATCCCAGAAAATACCATTTGCAAACCATGTCAATTCGGTAAGCAAACTAGAGTTCAATTCAATGCCAAAGAAGGATCAGCAAGTAAGCCTCTTGAACTCATTGATACTGATTTGTGTGGGCCAACAAGGAAAAAGTCACCTCGTGGAGAAGAATATAACTACATTTTATTCATTGATGACTTTTCTAGAATGTGTTGGATTGGTTTACTAAAACATAAAGATGAAGCATTTGAAAAGTTTAAGGTCTTCAAAGATTTAGTTGAAAATGAATTAGATCTAAAAATAAAATGTGTCAGATCTGATCGGGGAGGAGAATTCATATCAAATGAATTTTTTGAATTTTGTGAACAACATGGAATAAAGAGATAGTTCTCTACTGCCAGAACTCCTCAACAAATGGCATGGTGGAAAGAATGAATAGAATAGTTAAACAAATGGCTTGAGCTATGCTTGATGAATCTGGAACTCCTGACACCTTTTGGGGTGAAGTTGCACATATTGCAATAAATATTATCAACAAAGCTCATGTATGTGTAAATAGTGATCAAACTCCATATGAACTTTGGTATCGTAAGCCTCCTACTGTAAAACACTTCAGAGTTTTTGGAAGCAAATGTTTCATCAAAAAGGCTGATGAAAAAATTGGTAAATTTGAACCCATAGCAGACGAAGAAATATTTCTTAGTTATTCATCTAGAAGTAAAGGATAAAAATGTTATAATAAGAGACTTCAAAAAATTATTGAATTCATTGATATTGTAATCGATGAAGCATGCAGAAATCTGAAATAGGAGACATTAGCAAAGGAATATGATAATAATGAAGACAATGAATGCTTTTTTGTATCAAATTGAAATGATATAGAGGAAGAAACCAATGAAGCATCAGAAGAAGATACCTCTGAAAAGGAAAAGAGTACATCTAGGTATGTTCAAAAGAATCATCCAGAGTCTCAAATTCTAGGAGAAAAAGGGTCTAGAGTATAGATAAGAAGAACTCTTGTAGGATCTTCCAATTATCTAGCATTATTATCCTCCATACACCACAAAATGCAAATGAAGCTAGCAAAGATGAATGTTGGGTTGAGGCCATGGATGAAGAACTTGACCAAATTGAAAAGAATGATACTTGGGAATTAGTTCCTAGACCTCATGATAAAAATGTTATAGGAACAAAATGGATATTTAAGAATAAATTGAATGAAAATGGAGAGGTTATTAGGAATAAAGCAAGGCTTGTTTATAACGGGTATGCTAAAAAATAAGATATAGAATTTGAAGAAAATTTTGCAACTGTTGCTAGACTTGAAGCCATAAGAATGTTTCTTTCTCTTTCAAGTTTTTGAAAATTCAAACTTTATCAAATGGATGTAAAATATGCATTTCTTAATGGAGATTTATAAGAATAAGTATACGTGGAACAACTAGAAGGATTCATTCTAGGAAATGATGCAAAGCTTGTATAAAATTCAAAAATGGTTTATAAGGACTGAAACAAGTTTCAAGGGCATGGTATTATCGTTTAGACAAATATCTTCAACAACAATGTTTCACAAAAGGATCTATAGATATAAACTTATATACAAAAATTGAGAATGATAAACTGCTAATTATTGTTGTTTATGTTGATGATATCATATTTGGCAGTAATGAAGACTATATGAGTCAAAAATTCTCTTTTTTTATGCAGAAAGCATTTGAAATGTATTTACTTGGAGAACTAACCTATTTTCTTGGTCTAGAAGTGCAACAAGAAAAAGATGGCTTATTTCTTTCATAGACTAAATATCTCAAGCAGATTTTGAGGAAGTACGGAATGGAAGATTTCAAACCAGTATGTACTCCAGTGGTAACAGGATGTAGTCTCAGTTCTAATGATGAATCTCCTATATTAAATCAACCAAAGTACAAATCTATGATTGGAAGTCTACTTTATCTAACAGGTACCAAACTGGATATCATGTATGCGGTAGGAATTGTTGGAAGATTCCAAGCCAATCCAAAGGAATCACATATGCAAGTTGTAAAAAGAATATTAAAATATCTCCAAGGAACCCAATACTTTGGTCTATGGTATACTAAAGTTACAAATCTCACCCTTCATGCATACATAGATGTGGATTGGGCTGGAAATGTTGATGACTGAAAAAGCACTAGTGGAGGTGCATTTTATATGGGATCACAATTAGTATCCTGGTTCAGCAAGAAACAAAGTTTGATTGACTTATCTACATCTGAAGCAGAATATGTGGCTGCTCCATCTTGTTGCACACAACTACTCTTGATAATGAAAACATTACAAGATATTCAAATCACATTTTCTCCGCCCATCTCCATTCTGTGTGATAATACAAGTGGTATTAGTATTTTGAAAAATCCAGTCATGCACTCCAAAACCAAGTACATACCCATTAAGCACCACTTTCTATGAGAACAGGTGCTTGAACAAAAGGTTAAATTGGAGTATGTTCCCTCCAAAGAGAATGTTGTTGATATATTTACCAAAATTCTTCCCAGAGAATCATTTGAATATCTTAGACAAAAGCTAGGAGTGTTTCTGCCACATCCTACTTTTAAAACTAGTTTTCAGAGGAATGTTTCCTATACACGGATTTCATGAAGAAGAGTCACATATATACGCTCATTTCTGTGCCAACAATGGCGTATGTGTTTTCTGATAGAAAAATAGTAGGTCGGAATCAAAATCAGTTTTTGACATGGGTGTTCAATCTGATATTGATGGTTACAGTCTACTAGTATGCTTTTCTCATTGATATTTGTTTGATTGATGTATGTATGCGTCATTGGTGATAGGAAGGTCATACTCATAGAGTTGAGTTATAGATTCATGTTATTCTTTTGAAAAATATTTCTACAGACTCTTCATGTACTCAAGGGGAGCATGGATAGTATAATGCATCCCAACATGTAATAAGGGGGAGAATATATTGGTTCGCCCTTTTCCCTTGATGTCAAAGGGTGAGAGTATCTTAATGTTTCTTGATATATGTTTCTTGATATATCTAATAAGTTACACAAATTGAAGTGATCAACACCAATATCGTTGCTTTCAAGTCCAAAGGGGGAGATTGTTGGTATTATGGTACATGTTGATATATGTTACTTGATATATTTAACAAGTTCTCTAGCTTGAAGTGATCAACACCAATATGGTTTCCATCAAGTCCAAAGGGTGAGATTGTTGGCATTATGGTACATGTGTTGTGCTTGATGGCAACTCACATACAGGTTAGTTCAGAATTGATAAAGGGAAACTCACATTGTAACAGGTTTATTCAGAGGTAACAGAGTAATGGTATAGAAGAATAGGTTGGTGGGACAAAGGATTACATATCAGAATCATGAAACTAAGGAAAGATAATGGTTTAAGTTGTATACGTTGTTTACCCCAGTCCAAGTAGCATATACACGCAGGTACACAATATAAAAGGAGCATATGCGTATGAATGTATTTTCATAGAAGGAAAAGTGTGTATGGGATGGAAAATTAAGGTTATAGAATACCAAGGGTTCATACCATGGTATTAGCCCACAATATTGAGTGGAATAACATATGCTTGATCCCATCTAATAGTGTCATAGGTTCTAAGTGTTGTTCTGGTTTGAGTTATTGAAAAAGGCTCTAAGTATATAAGGAGGAGAAGATCAAAGGGGTAAGTGCGCAAGTGAAAGGGTTTTTCATGAATACTTCTATCTGAAGTATATTTTAGGTTGTAAGGGTTATGGTTATGATATAGATCTAAAATATCTTGTGCACCCTTGGATACAATGTTGGATCAGGATCATGAGACCTTAAATGACTTATCATTGTATGATATGATAATGGATAGTCTAGATCTGATTACTAATTTATGTTTTATCCTTTATATTCTATGATCTGGGTATATCTGAAATCTAGAATAGTAGATCTATACATTGGTTCACCTTGGTGAAGGCGCACATACACGATGGTTCGACACTTCTAAGTAGCGTATGCAAAAGAAAAGCTTTTTGTTCAGAGATGACTGATCTATCTGATCAGTGATGTTGTTTTACTGTTGTTTTTCAATGATGTCTTCATTAAATCTAAAAGTAAACCTGATTGTAAAAGGAGATTGAGTTTGGTTGATTAATTGATTGAGTAAGAAGGGTGATATTTGCTGCTATATATTTAGAACTCTGTAATATGAAATTAGATCTTCAAAATGTCATTGGTTGGTACAATTTTTGATTCAGAGGTTTTATGATTCAATATATTTAGAGGTATACGTAGGGTAGGTTACATTCTGACATATTATTTTTGAGGTTGCAGTTGATTTGGTTATTGATGCAGTGTTTTGGGTTCAGCGTTGTGTTCCGGTGACAGTGATCTAACAGTTCAGATTGATTGATTGTTGATAGATGCAGTTGTATTTGATGGTTGTATTACAGTGGTGATTGATTTGAATGTCAATATTACTATTGGGTCGAGTATGAAAATTTGATGAAATGTGGCCTACATATCGTGTTGTTGTGTACCAGGGGTATCCAATTTGAAAATTTATGAAACGTGGTCCCTGGAGGAAGAGTGAAGGTAGTAGCCTTCTGTAGGATGGTGTCTACACACTGGTAAACATATCATCTAGTAGAAGAGCTAGTAGGTGGATCTCCCTTCCAGCAGAAGATGGAAAACAAGTGAAGGTTTTAGCCTTCAGTAGGTAGATGCATGCATACTGGAAAAAGTTTGCACCAGTAAAAAACTTATAAACATATTTTATAATAAGAAGATTGAAGACTGAGATGACAATAGTGGTGGTTTTTTCCCACATTGGGTTTCCACCTGAAAAATCTTGGTGTTAATATGTGTTGCTTATGTGTGTTGATTTATTCTATTTTTACTGCATCTGTCTACTGCTTGGTAAATGCATCACACTCTTATTTAAGATCTGATAATGAATTAGTTGTTTTACAGTTTTATTATATATACATTGGTTCATTTCATTATAGTCGCAAACATATGTTGTTTGGTTTCTGTAAAATAGCGTATATAGTTTGAAAAGGAAAAATTATTATTCTGAAAGTTTAAATATTGATTCATGCCCCGTCTCAGTATTTTTCCCAACTTAGAATAATCATGGATTCTAAAAAAATTCTTCATACCAAGCAACCAAGCTTCCGCATCTTTGGATTTCTTCAAGTCTCCATCAAAAGTGGGTGACTTTTCCTTAAATTCCTCAGGCATATACTGCTTTCCCTTTCTTCTATGATGATAATGATGATGTTGAGAGTTATGTTGGTACCTCTTCATAGAAGAGTTGGAAGTTTTACTACAATAATGTACATAAGTGTTGGTTCTTCTGTCTGGGGTACTCAATGGTGCATTTCCTCTCATAGTATCTTCAATTTCATGCCTATTCCTCTTCCTAGACCTACTACCATATACCCCATTTGTTCTCCCTTTTGAATACTAAGGGCTCCTCTGGTCTCTATAGCTAGCCTCAATTCAGGTTGCCTCTACCTCTACAAATCTGAGAGGCTTTGAAAAATAATTGCATTTATCTGAACTTTCTTCTCTTGAGCTCTCACCAACCTTTCATTATCTACCTTGAAACCTTTGACTTCAACCCTTAGGCTCCCCAAGGTGTCTCTCTAGTCAAGAGATTTTTCCCCTCCCCCTTTTCCAATTGATATTTCTCCCTCATTGATCCCGAACTCCTCATTTCTATAATATAACTTATTATAATTATACTGCAGCATCCCAATCCTCGTTTTTGTGCCTTTCATTATCAATTTCTACTTGTGATGTGTTTTCAGTCACACACAATTGTTAGACACATAATAGCATGAGTAATAAACAAGATATCATGCTCATGATACTGCTCTTGTCAAGTTGTTATGGAAAACTAGTTGAAACCAACAATCCATGTTAGCACATTTCTTTCAATGAATTACCATGGTAACTACATCAAACCTATGTGCGGTCAAATAATCATAAACCAGCTTTTAACCCCTCAAAAATTGTTTAGTTAATGTCTAAAATCATTATGAAGCCCCTTGCAAGAATTCAGTTTTTAATCGCCCAAGATAGATCCCATCCAGTCAAAGTGTTGAACTTGGATGCATTAGTACCATTTGTAAACACCCTCCCATCCCAATTCCTAAGTGAGAAATGTTCACTTTCTAATCCAATATACCTTGTTCAATTAGAGAGGGATAAAAAAAATGTGTCCTTGAACTTGCATTGGATGTCACCATGGAATTTATCCCAACGAGACTTTTTTGATGATATAAAACTTCAACCCAATCTAACCTCGAAACAAAAAACTATGGCTAATTTGATTTTCGGAAAATCCTATTATGCCACATCATCATCTCACCATGTGGCGCTCACCTGGCCACCCAAATTCTCACTTAATGCCACATAGCACAGGTGCATTCCATACTGAACTATTCACGGGTTGGGGTTTCACCATTCTCCATTTCTATATTCATATGACCCTTACCATGGAAAGTTTTTGAGTTCAAATTCCAACGTATAACTATAGTCATAGGTCGGCTCATTACTCCAGTAGCACTATTGCTTCCAATTCATTGGGCCTAAACCTAACCTCATACACTTGTGAACTCACAAGTTGAAGGTCAACCACAACTCTAGCACAACCCTTATTCTGCCGCAATGGTCTTGACCTTAACTTCCTCTTACCATAACGTTGCTAGGTTGGTCTCAACCTCAACTCACTTAGTGGAGCCATAATATTTCCCTTGATCCCGACCTTGTCCATGAGGACTCAACCATGCCTTTGGTTGCAAGGGATTAAGGAAAATGGGTTAATTATCGAGAAACACCTATAAATGCACATATTGTGCTTCATTTTCCATTATGGTATTAACATTTGATCTGTGAATAAGATAAGGAAACCTACTACAAAGATAGTGGCATATGTTCATTGTGATAGTAGAAAATTTAACCTAACATGAGCCTTATAAGCCACAGAGGGCCATACATGGAGGACTGAGACATGAATCGACCTTGGTTTTTCTATACTTGCTTGGAATTGTGACAAACTCCGACCCTTAACTATGGGGTTTTGTGAAACACATAGAGGTGCTATCCTAGTTAAGCTTACAACTAGGTTTCCCCTTCTTAATGTGTAGAAAACATATAGTGCCAAAAGGCCATAAGGAAGTTAGAATACACAAAATCATTAGGAATCCTTCCTTTGAATCTCAATCGCAATCATAGGCCATGGATATGAATGCATAAGTGACTACACTAAGATTGTGAAAACCCTAGTAAAAAATTCATGTAAAAAAAAATATAAGACCAAGGTCATGGGACACATATTCCAAGCTGAATGTTGAGAAAAACATCCTAGTGTGGGCTGTCAATTAGTTTATTATGGCTAAGGGAATGAAAAATGCATTGGCAAAGCCTTTGGAAAGGCATGAGGCATTTATTGGCATTTTATTTATGAAAATAATGAAAATAGGAGAAAAGGAAGGTGAAAGGTCACATGTTGCATGAGAGGAGGAAAATGAAGGAAAATAATGAAAATTGAAGAAAATAGAGGCTTCAATGATAAAAACACTTATGAGGATCAGTTGGTATCCTTATTGACATTTTTTGGGTGGAGCTCTCTCTCTCACATACTCTTGCACAATTAGAGCATTCTTGGAGATCTTGAGCATTGGATCAAGGAAGGAAAAGGAAGGAGAAATAAGGCAAAGGGAAGAAAATATCAAGTAAGGAATACAAGCAGCTACAATGAAATTCCTTGCAGGTATCGATTTGCATGTGTGATTTCCTTGCTAGTTTTGGCATGCATGGTACATGCATGTGTCTATTTGGTTCTCTTGTTGTTAATGGCATGGGTCTTGCCAGGTGTGAAAGGGTTCATCAACCTTACCTTTCCGTTTCTAGATAGGTATGGTGTGGTGGGTTCTATTGTATTTGGTTGATTGGATTTTCGGATGGACTCAAAGATGAGTGGGGTGGTCTTAGGATTATTCACAAGTCCTGGGAATCCTGAGATGGGATACATAGTAAATCCTACTTGTGAACACCTTGATTAAGCCTAAGAATCCTTGACCGATGAATGGTGGGATAAATGGCAAAGATTAGAGGTGAATAGCCTTGATTGAGCCTAGGAATCATAGAGTGGTGAATAGTGGAATACATGGTAAATATCAAAGGGGAGTACCCTTAATTGGGCCTAGGAATATTGGGATGGGATACACACTAAATCCTAGAGGTTGGCAACCTTGTAGGCCTAGGAATCCCTTGACCGGTAATGGTGGGATAAACTGTAAAGCTGAGAAGTGGAGACGAACAAATTCCTCACATTTTAGGTGGAGAAATTTGGAGGCATCCATGCTTGTTTAGGGCCTAGTAATCCGGTGTAGAATGCAGTAAAGTCTGGTTGTATTGATGAGGGTTTGGGCCTAGGAATCCCTTGGTGGGGTATAAAGTAAAGCCTAAGGAATCCCTCATTGGTTTTTTTTTTAGTACCACATTCATGATTGGAATATGGCACGGGGATGATTGGATGAAAGAAAGATTTGGTTCAGCCCAATCTGTGGTCGGGTGGTAAGTGAAAGTGCCTGGCTTGGTTCACTTTTTCACATGTTAATAAGAGCTTTTTTCCTCTTGTTTTCTATGTGGAAAGGTTCTTGTTATTACGTAGCTTTAATGGTTGTTATATCATTGTTATTTTGTTGGTTATATGTTGGTTCCAAGCAAGGTTTTGTGATAGATAGTAGTCATGTCCCTTATCATGTTTTGATTAATGAATGGATAAACGATGAATTTATGACCTAATAGATGTTATTTTGGTTATTATGAGAAGGCACTAGACCTTCTTGGTGATTTTCATATAAGATTCAGACCCCTATGTTCATATGTGTATTTATGGCTTGTAGATTTCATATTTATGATATGTTTGACAGAATGTTTGTCGTGGCTAGGCCTTGTTAGATCAATTTTTTGTCTAATATTTTTAGGCTTTTTCCTTATGTCAGTCATGGTTATGGAAAGTTCCATTAAGTTCTGGGTAGAGGTCTAGATCCTAACCTAAAAAAGTGGCTTATAATCATGGGTCACTTACTTAGAATTGGCTGAAAATTTCCACAAGCGTGCCTTGTTGTGTGAGCGACTAGAAGGCCTCAGTAGCATGCCTTGCTTGTCATGGGAGTGACTGAGGGTCCATATCATTAAAATTTCAATTTGTCTCATGGGTTAAGCACCTCGAAGGGTTGGTTTAATCCTGAAGGATTTGTGGCTCCTGAGGAAAGTTGAATTGGTTTTGTTTTGTCGGTTCCACTTCCTTAATTATAAATGGGGAGTTGAATCACATCATAGTAGCCTCTTGTCACATGTTTACCCTAGTGGACAGGTTATATCAAGTAAATGCAGGAGGAGGGTGTTACAAGATGGTATCGAAGCATGGTTCAACAGTTGGACTAGATGGGAAGAATGTGTTTGTCATGCATGCATGTAGGTTGTATATGTACTTGTTATGTGTGCATGGCAGTGGTCATTTTTATAGTTGTGTTTCCATGTAGGAGTTGATGATGTTTTTTTTTATGTTACTGGGAATATTTTCCACTTAGAGCTGCTATTCCCACTAATACTAGTAGCTATCTTAGAAACAAACAAGTTAAAACTACTTTCGCTTTCCTTTATGAAAAATAGACAAGAGGGAAACAAAGGACACCAACCTTTGTCTTGCGCTTGGTTCCTTGCCTGGTTCCTCTCCTTCTCGATAGATATTTGCCACTCCTTCTTTGTCTACACAGCTTCAGAGAGCACCTGTGGCATCAAAGTAGCATAACACTATCGAAGAACAGAGATCTATAGTCATAAACAACACAGGACTAGATATGTATTGACCACACAAATGCATATATAATCAAACATAGAAGAATGTGGAGGAAAACTTGAATAGATTTATTAATATCAACAATAATAAGAGGATTACAACCAATTTTTCTAACCCAGCATCATCCTCCAGCAAGAAAGCCCTTCTTCACCTCAAGTAAAGCTTAGATCACCCAACACTATGATGTTACACCAGAAAACCAACAACACTTCTCTACAAGA